>CAJPEX010005784.1:0-14968 GCA_905338405.1 Notodromas monacha | reverse complement strand
CCCTCAAAAGTATTTTCATGTGAATGACAATTCAATAAAGAAAAGACTGGGACTGAACCATTCTGGAAATAAGAAAAAGAGGATAAAGACTTTGAATCAAGTCCTTGGAAGATGATGGTGATGGTTGAGGATTATATTTGGTACTATAAAATAAGTGCTGCTGAACCAAATAAATGATGCCACATTCTACCTACAGTGCAGTGTATTATTTTTTGGCTATATACACAACAGAATTGCAGACCATTTGCATGAATTATTTTCTCTTTGATTGTTCCATGATCTGGTTTTTTTGTTCTTTTATTGCTTACAATTTTGGACATGAATTCATGTACTCTACTCTGTATATGAATTTATGTTTCTCTGGAACTTGTGCAGAAGCATTTCACTTTTTTGATGCTTTGCTGAAAACCTAGTTTTACCAGATTTATGTCATTTCACTGAAGATATGTCAGAGTGCCATGACTCATGAGGCACATTTATTTTTGTGATTGAAAATAAAAAGGAACTTGGTCTTCATAACTTCGAAAGTGACAATTTCCAGATTTGGTTCACATTCACATAAAATAGTTTATGAGTGAGATTCATTTTCAGACAATTCAATCCTTGCAGAAGATGTGCAAACCGGTGAATTTTCATTGTATGATGACCAGTGATATGCTGGTATACAGCACAGTCCACAGAACTTCTAACAAAAAAATGCCTAATATACAGTGGTAGATTGCAGAAAATCTGATCCAGAAAATTGATCATACACACTGTCTTGGCCAGGCATGTAGAAGCCCATAGGATACCTGACAGAGGTTGCTAGCAGGAGCAACAAGTCATGGTGTGACATCTCTTTCTCAATTACTGCACAATCCATCCAGGGTAATGCCAAGTGACTAATGTTTTGGCCTCAAGATGGTGCCACATTCTGCACAGCTGAGACACAGAAACTTCCCTTACCATGGACACTGAAGAATCAATCATGTACTAGTGAATCATATGCCTCAAAGGCATCATGATTCAGTCTACCTGCCAGCCTTTTGCCATGTGACTACAAGTAGCTCAGTGATTGCATTTGTGAAATATTGCTGTTGAATAGTGGGTGATGATTCAAGTGAGCATGTCAGCAAGAAACTCCTCTTGGAGAAGATATTTTTATTGATCTGTTGGGCCACGCCCCCACACAACTGACAACACAAGGCACAGAGATGTTAGCAGACTTTTAGAAAATTCCAAGAGGACTAAATGGTGACTGCATGGACAGGACCTGGACACCTCACTGCAACCATTGGATGGAAAAGAGTGTGATGCATCTGAATCCTGGGTGTCAATGCAAGCGCTTATTTTTTATTTGATTTTGCTGTCCAGTCCACATTCATGACAAACCCATCTCCAGCTGTGAACCTCTACTAACNCTGCAGCAGGTCAACAAGGACATATACAAATTAAAAAAGGAAAATCTTGCTTGTTTGGGACAACTGCTCTGTCCACACTATTCTTTCTTGTCTAGATACTGTGCAAATTGAGCAAATGGAGTATCTGCCACAAACTGCACTGCATTTTTTCATCCTCTGGACCAGGGCATAATACAAACTGTGAAAGTTCAGTACAGGAAAAATATTTTATAGAAAATTCTTGCAAACATTGCATGTGATGAAAAGGATACTGACATTGACATCAAGCAAGCAATTGAAATGATTGTTTGTGTCTGGTCAATTAAATTTGTTTTCTCATGCTCTGAAATAGCAAGTGATGAAAAATATGATCTACTGAAAAAAGTTGAGGATGCATTGCCAGCAGCAGTAAATAAGAATTTTGTTAAGAAGAAAATCACTGATTTTTTCGAACAATAATTTGAGTTCCCAAACTCAGAGGCAAGCCTGACTCAGAATATATACAGATCTGAGCTTAAAAAAATTTTCCAGTCATTTTTTTTGATAATCTCGTTACAACAAATTATCCATTATAACAAACTTTTTCTGCGGTCCCCAAAAGTTTGTTGTAATGAGATTTTACTGTATTGCTGTTGAATAGTGGGTGATGATTCATGTGAGCATGTCAGCAAGAAACTCCTCTTGGGGAAGATATTTTTATTGATCTGTTGGGCCACGCCCCCACACAACTGACAACACAAGGCACAGAGATGTTAGCAGACTTTTAGAAAATTCCAAGAGGACTAAATGGTGACTGCATGGACAGGACCTGGATGAAGATATTTTTATTGATCTGTTGGGCCACGCCCCCACACAACTGACAACACAAGGCACAGAGATGTTAGCAGACTTTTAGAAAATTCCAAGAGGACTAAATGGTGACTGCATGGACAGGACCTGGACACCTCACTGCAACCATTGGATGGAAAAGAGTGTGATGCATCTGAATCCTGGGTGTCAATGCAAGCGCTTATTTTTTATTTGATTTTGCTGTCCAGTCCACATTCATGACAAACCCATCTCCAGCTGTGAACCTCTACTAACAGACCAGATGTAATTTTACAATAAAGGCGACCAAGTGTCTCAAGTTAATTAACATAAATCAAGAACTATCTTAAATTCATAGCTAACTTAAATTAATAACTAAATCAATAAATCAATGATGCAAAGTCAGGACATTTATCTATGTCCCAGTGACAGGATGCAAAGTTGGGATGTTGATCAATGTCTCAATGACAAGACATCATTTTCAATTTCCCAATGATTGTATGTCATTCAATGTCCCAATCAAAGATGCATTTCTGCTACAAGATGTAAATAGTTTTTTTTAACCAAGGAATTTTATTGATTTAATGAGGTGCATTTAGAATTTCCACAAATAACTGACTTTAGTTGATGAATAACTCAATTTAAAAACTATCTTAGTCTAATTTAAATAAGATAACATGAATCCATCTAATATAATGTCAATTAGATTAGATCAATTACAAATATCAATTAACATATCCTGACCTAACCTAACTTTACCTAACTGCCTCCCAAAGTCAGTTTCAGCAGAAACCCAAAGAAAGCAGAAACTGATTTTGGGAGGTGGTTAGATGAAGTTAGGTTAGGTCAGGTTATGTTAGTTAGAAATATCTTTCAATTAACATAACTTAACTGCCTCCCAAAGTCAGTTTCAGCAGAAACCCAAAGAAAGCAGAAACTGATTTTGGGAGGTGGTTAGATGAAGTTAGGTTAGGTCAGGTTATGTTAGTTAGAAATATCTTTCAATTAACATAACCTGACCTAACCTAACCTAACAAATACTGAATTCATGAGACAAAGAAAAATGGGTACTGAGATAACAGGAAAGTACCCCTTTGGTATTGCTGAAGGAGAAGTCATGTCATAGGTTTCAATGTTTGTGCTTACAGCCATTTTTTTACATGAGCTCTATTGGGAGGAAATCACTTGATTTATCCCTATGACCCACAGAAATGCTTTTGCATGGAAGAACTTCTGCATTCCTCCAAGTCAAATTTGTAGAAATTGCTATAGGATACAATTTCTTACTCAAGGAGAACAACAAACAAGGGTTTGTCAACAGTTTATTTTTCATTTCCCCAATCATACTTATGGGAAATGGGAACTGAGCTTAGTTCTCTCATGCTATGACTCTTACATAATGTGATCAAAGTATAATGCGCACAAGAAATTATCAACATTTTAAGGAAAACGGTGGCATAATGACGCTGACATCACTTCTTGGTCTCATTTCTGGGTGGGAAAAGTGTGCGAGGTACTCCAGGAAGTATGGTATTGTATTTTCTCCCCCTTATTTTCATCGGATGTGCTGGACTCAATAAGAAGCTCAGATCTGTAATACTCGCCTTGCGTACGTGGCACCACGTCACATTCACCAGGCAGCGCCAACGTGACAACTTAAAAGCAGCACTGTACTGTCTTCAAGAACGTCCAGTGCAGTATATACATATACAGTACATCATACTGTACAGTATAATAAACGCCGCGCCCGGGATGAGAGATCCTAGCGTACCATACCGTACGCGGTGACGGGAAACGTACTCCACCTGACTCGAGGGTGACTTCAGAAAGCGCAGACCGGCTGCCGCATCTGCTCCCTCTATTCAAAGACGCAATTTCCGCCGTGATTCGCGAGGTGCAGTCACTGTTTCACGCAGTCGCCGGTCACCGGCAGCGCGTCGCTCGGCCAACCGCACGCCCACAAGGTTACGCTCGGCTTAAGGCATGACTCACGGTGCCGCAGTCGTGTGCCAACTGCCGTAACGTGCGGACGCTCGCTCGTCTACCTCCATTCTGCTCTATGCCACTGTCTTTCTCTGTCTGTCTGTCTGTCCGTCTGCGAGAAGGGCCGGGTTTCCACATGAGAAATCATTCGCGACTTTCCTTCTGTTACTCAGTATCATAACCGTAAGTAACTGAGCAGTGCAGTTTTTCCGGAAGTGTGTGCTTGATGAAGGTTCGTTGGCGCGCGCGCGCGCAAGTGTGTGTATGTGTACCGTATTTTACTGCACACATCCCGAGGATTTCGTGGGGTGGGGAGGAGAGGAAATGGTCGTCTGGGGAGAGAGACTTCGGGGGTGTTCAAGAGCGACAATAAGACTAAGAGTCCTGAGGGGGGAGGATTGTGCTTGAAATTGTATCCCTTGCCGGAAGGGTGTCATATGCATACAGTACTCACTGTCTCTTTCTATCTGTCTCACTCCCGCCCTTATTTTCGTGTGTGTGTGCAACGTTTTTCCCTCAGTGCGCGTGTTTTTCTTTCCTTATAGACACGAGGGAGGGAGGAGAAGAAGAAGAAGGGAGTAGGTGTTTCCAACTGTGTTCTGCTCTATTCCCCTCCCCCACACATACAGTACATACACACACACCCCCTCCCGTTCTCCATATGTTCGCGTGCGACGTGTGGTGTGTGCAGAGCAGCAGAAAAGTTGCATCACCACCATCATCATCATCGTCGTCGTGGTCCTGGTTGTTGCTGTCTGGAGTGCGTGGGTGGGAAATGGTGCTTGTGGTGTTAGTGTGACTCTCCGGGGCGTTGGTCCCTGTGTGAGTGCGTGTGTGTGAGTGCTGGTGCTGGCATCACTCGTCACTAGGACGCCGCCATGTCTCGCCTGCTCCAAATGCAGGTGAGTGATGTTATTTCGTGCTGTGGTGATGCAGTTGGACTTGCTGCTATGGTTAACCCAAGCCTCTGCAAGTAAAATACTATGCTGAATTTTGTTTGTTTTGTTTTTGAGGCCTTATCTGAATCCACTAAGAAATAATACATTTAAAAAGAATAACCTTCCTTACTTGAAGGCTCTCCATCTCAAACCTCCAGAACTCAAATTTTCTGGAGGCCTTGGCTGTTCTTTGATTGGCACAGGAAAGAGAAGAGCAGTGAAAATTTCACTGGATATGTTCTGCAAAGAAGGGAAAGATTATTTATGCAAATGAACCCTTGTCTCCAAGTTCAGCATTCTGGCAACTCATTTAAGGCCCAGAATATCCCCAATTACAATTTCCTGTAAACTTTTGTTTGTTTCTGAAACAGAAATGCTTGTTCTTTGTTTCTGCCTCTGCGTGATTTGGCATGAACAGTGTTTATTGCCAAGTCCTGGCAAACAAACAGTCCAGATAACAAAATTTGTCTTATCACATGATGCTGACACAGGTTTATCAACACAAATATCCACTTGATGAACATTGGTCTATGGGGCTGGAAGAGGGCCAAGATAAATAAACTTTAAAAAGTAAGTTGGGGATTTTTCCTGGGGAATACTGTACTTTATCCAACTTGAAAGCATTACATTTGTAATTTTTTTGATAGTCATTATGTTTTCTGTGTTCACTGTAGATATCTGAAGAGTAGTACTTGATGTGCTACTTAGGATGTTCATTGGGATTTTTCCACTATTTTACAGTATGATATTGTTGAAACAAAGCAATTATTGGGACATGAAAGACATTGTAGGTACAGGTGGACTCTCTCTACAACAATCTTGTCTACATCAAATTTCTCTGTTCCACAAAAATTTATTTGTCCTGGCAGACTTCCTTAGACCATAATAATAGCGTACTCTGTCTAAAAGGATCCAAGGATGTTACTCACTCTCTCTACAATATATATTTTTTGTCTTGTGTGAGAGGAAGGAAAGAAAGCGTTGCAGATTTTTTTTTTTAGTTGCTTTTTTAGCAGCCAAAATGGGCTTTCTTGGCTGCTAAAATTGGTGATTTTCTGTGCCTTTTATTCACCAAAATTGGCCTTCCAAGGAAGACTAATTTTGGTGAACAAAAACAGGCAATGTTGGTGGAGGGGAAGGGCAGGTAAAGCAGTCTTTTTTAAGGAAAAACAAAATTCCCACCCTGTTCCTGAGACATTTCAGGGCCGTTGTGAACTCTTGGCCAGCTTATTCCCAGGGTTTTTTTCTGCACAGCTCATCTTCAATTGGGTTGTCAGTGGATTTTAGCTACCTTTGTGGATTCAGCTATTTTATTGCCTGTGGCTTGTGAAAGACTGATTTGAATGGGCATTCCTCAGCAGTTTTTTTTAAAGGTGTTCTGCTTCATGTGTTGGGCTTATCTTGAATTTTTCTATTTTAAAATTTCTGTTTAGATTCTGTTCTAATGTCAGTATCACTGGGCCTCTGGGGATTCATGAGTTTTAACGTTAAGCATTCTTATGGCATTTTAGTTTTGCTTGTGAATTAAACAAAAGCAGTTTCAAGCATTTTATCATTTATTTTCAAATGAATAATTTTCATTGGTTCAAGCATTTTATCATTTATTTTCAAATGAATAATTTTCATTGGTTAGTCATAAACCAAAAGTTTTAAACCTATAATATCAGACTTCATATAGTTTGTCAATTTTATCAATTTATGGTGTGCTTCTGTTATATTTAAAATATTATTCTAGGCTGCAGATGATCTTTATGTAGACACTTATTTTAATGAACAAGCACTTTTCAATGAAACATAGGCAAAAAATACTTTTTTTCTAACATTGCCTGAGCAATGTTATATTCCTATAGACATTGCCTACAACAAAATTTTCTTTAAAGCAAAATTTTTTTGTCCCCATTGATTCATTGTAGAGAGAGTCCACCTGTAGTACAGTTGAATGTGCCACCTGGGGTTTTCAAATGTGTACTGTTGTACCAAGTGTAAGATCATTATCACTGAAAGACATAGAGTAGATGCAGGAAAAGCAAGTTCTTACTCTTGTCTTGAGTGACATTTTTTATTGAACTGTGGAGTGTCAAATTAGGAAAGCAATTGGCAAAAATGGCCTGCCAGGCGTTCAGCTCAAGTTTTGAACTTCGCATGACCATGTCTGCCCATATACAAGCATAGTTTTTGGATATAATATGAAGGGAAACGGAGAATTTCCGGTGGGAGAACAGGATGTGCTATAATTGCTTCCGCAGACGCGATGAAATGCCCTCGAAATTCTCTTGGATCCGTCTTGTTATTCTGATTTCTTTCTGTGCTTGGTGTGGTTCAACAATTCTGAAATGCTTGTAAGAGTGACCATTTGACAAGACAAGAACTCAACTCATTCCAGTACTTTTTGAAGAATTCCAACTTCATCAAATGAGCAAAACGTCCTGTATAAGGTCAAGCAAGTGTTCAGAAAATGAATAACATGACATATTTCTTGGAAACTCCTTAGCTTCATTTTAGAACGTATGCCTTTCTTTAAAAAAATATTTTTGAAAATAATTTTTCTCTAGTTGAAAGAGCAAGCAGTTATGATTGAATAAGTTGATTTAGAAGGAAATACAGTTCAGTATTTTTCCCACATATACTTTTCTTCAATATTTTCAAAAAACAAACAGCATACCTAGTCAAATGGCAGGTTTAATAAATGGTTGTTTAATCAACTAAACCTGATCTAGGAGCTGCCTGAACACTTTGTGCTTAAATTTGGGTTCAGTAATTGCCTTATGCTGCAATTCTTATTACTGATATTTTGTTTTTGTTATCAGAGAAGGGAAGAAAGTGTATGCTGTTATTGGTAGAAATTAGCAATATAATTTCCCAATAATGCTGTCAAGCAAAACTTTCTACAACAAGCCTTGAAATAGAGTGTCAATGACAGCTCTCTGCATAGAATAAATGAAAGAATGAGAGAAAGACAATTGCAAGAAAAAATGAGGATTTAAATAATATAAGGTTAAATACTGTAATATGTGTATCATATATATATATTCTTCCACTATTCAAATTGAGTACACGTGCACTCTATCCCAACTGCACAGAACCCCCAGCACATTTACCCCTGACAGAATCCAGGTACCCCTTTTAGAACTTTTCTTTGTTCTTCATGGTACCTGCACAAATACGCACATGTACCTACTGTATCACCCTTCCTGGTTTACCCCTTTGTTTTCCTATATGTAAACCTCCAGCCAATTTCTCCAAATTTGGGCATTTAGCATCAGGTGTTTGATACAGTAACTTCACTTGTGACTCTTGTGTGCAGAAACCTTGTGTCTTGCTTGTCTCTGGGTTGTATATTATTGTGTTATACAAAATGTAGTACAAATAAAGACTATGTATGTCTTTAAAAGAATTTTCAGAGTAATTCTTTTTCCGGTACTTTCCTGTTATCTCTTTACCTACTTTCCTGTTATCTCTGTACCTTCCCTCTGACCAATTTATGGTGTGCTTCTGTTATATTTAAAATATTATTCTAGGCTGCAGATGATCTTTATGTAGACACTTATTTTAATGAACAAGCACTTTTCAATGAAACATAAGCAAAAAATACTTTTTTTCTAACATTGCCTGAGCAATGTTATATTCCTATAGACATTGCCTACAACAAAATTTTCTTTAAAGCAAAATTTTTTTGTCCCCATTGATTCATTGTAGAGAGAGTCCACCTGTAGTACAGTTGAATGTGCCACCTGGGGTTTTCAAATGTGTACTGTTGTACCAAGTGTAAGATCATTATCACTGAAAGACATAGAGTAGATGCAGGAAAAGCAAGTTCTTACTCTTGTCTTGAGTGACATTTTTTATTGAACTGTGGAGTGTCAAATTAGGAAAGCAATTGGCAAAAATGGCCTGCCAGGCGTTCAGCTCAAGTTTTGAACTTCGCATGACCATGTCTGCCCATATACAAGCATAGTTTTTGGATATAATATGAAGGGAAACGGAGAATTTCCGGTNCCCCCCCCCCCAGCTTTTTCTAGGGGGTCATTTTCAGCACCATCAAACACTTCTGCTGGATCTCTGGTAAATTTGGCCCAACTTTCTCAGGCCAATTTATTGGAATACAGCGTATTATACTTTTAGCTCAAAAAATAGATTTATTTGGAGGACACCAGCACAAAATTTGCTTTCTTTCAGGCAAATTTTTCACAGGTCTCCTGCCGTTTTTTTGGTGGGAGTATTAAGTTGTTGAGAGTCATCAGATTCCTGTGTTTTTGGGTAATTCTGTCCATCATAAAACAGGGGGACACCCACTGTCAATTTCTGGGGAACCATTCTTTTGATGGCTTAACTGCTGTCGGATGATTTTGCCATTTATCTTTGGCACATTGATCTACATTGGTGTTCCTTTCAGAAATATGATCACAAACTTCGGGATTTGCCCATGAATGTGTTGATAATGAGACACAAAAATCAGCTCACAGCAAAAAATCTTCACAGAGCCCAAAAATGTTGCACAACACTGCCATAGACCATCATGGTACAGTATATGTATTTTTTCAATCACAGGATGACATGATACCTACTCCAAAAATATCAGAAGCTGCATCCAACTGGGACAATTCTTTTGTGTAACTTTTACACTCAAATCAACCGTGCAATCCACTTCTCCTTCCTTTTTAGTCCATGTAAAGTACAAGCAGTTTGTCTTTCCTTTCTCCCTTGAGCACCAGCATCTCACACCCACATCGCAGACGGACTGGGATCTCTCTCTTCTTCTTTTTTTTTATCATCAGCTGATGATGCTTGTTGAATCCGTCAATGACTCACCAAACTGTATTGGAAACGAGACGAGACGGGGAGAGAGAGGGAAACAATAGAAAGAGAAGAAAGAAAAAAAAAAACGAGGAGTACCTCACCTGTACTTTACTGTATCCTGGATTTACAATCAAGGGTGTATCGCAGACACGCCCCCAGGGGAAGGCCAAGGTCCCTTCCCTTTTCCGTGGTCCTTGTCCCGAACCCACGAGGAACAGGAATCGCATATTCCCATGATGACCAAATAAGCCACCCCTTCTTCTTTTTTTATTCTGGGGGTTGTTGACGTCCTCCTCCTCATTCTTTTCTAGTGTGATACTCGAAAGCATTGTACAATACAAAACTGTACTGTACTTTCCAGAAAAGAAACATACCGTAGATAAGAAGTAGCAATAAGACAGGGAACGGGGTTCCCGCGGGTTTTGTTTGGGTTGGGTTGGGTTGAGGTCGGGGGTTGCCAGGGGCAACTGCGATCGAGGCGCGCTTGCCAACGGTTTCGTGGGGGAAGGGGGAATGGGTTTCTTTCTCGGTGAAGACAAGCTGTAGCGTAACAGTGCCCGGGGGTCGCAAAAATGACGCCGTTCCTTGCTGCTTTGTGTCTGCGAAATTTTCCGCGCCAATATATATTTATACAGTAAATGTATAAATACAGTATATGGTATTTCGTGTCGTATGCAGGATAATCTCGAAATGAGAAAATGGTGGAAACGAAATGAAAGCACAGTGTGACTATTCGGCGGTGACAAAAAAAAACTGAATTTTTGCAAGCATTGATTCTTTTTTACGAGATTCCTTGTAATGCGATTCTACTGTTTTTAAATGCACGCAGTGAGTCCGTGTATAAGGAAAGACCCACGTGACGAAGAATACGCATAATGGAAATTTTAAGGGGGGGGAGTGGTTGGGGCGAACATGATTAATATTTCGAAATTATTTTGCATATCAAACATATTTGAGCCGAAAAATGCGCAAATTTCAACAAATTGTGAAGTGAATCTTGAGAATTGTTTTCCAAAATGAACAAAAGAGAAGCACGGTTTTTCATCTTTGTTGTCTTTGCAATTTGAGAAATGTAGAAATTTTTTGAGCAGGATTTATTGTCAGGATTGCTTCAATTTCATGCTGAAAAATATTGGATACTTGATTTTTCCGCTGAAGAAAAAAAAATACACACATTTTCATGATTTATTATGGTTTTTTGGTGAGTGGCTGAAAAAAAGTTGAGCAATTACAAAATTACCTTGAGGAAAACGTGTTTCACACAATGAAAATTCGAAATAACGAAATTCTGCCAGGAAAAGATCAGATTCGTTATGCGGAGAACCAATTTTACATACAGTATATTTTTGCATCAACCCACACCTTTTTGTACTATTTTTTCTGTGCTATTTTGGGAACTCGTTGAAACCATCTTATTTCAATTCTTAATTTTTAATGATGTTTTCATTTTTGTGATGATAAGTGATTTTGAAGGTACAGTGAGACCCTGAGATGTGGACGTAATTGGTCCCTAAGTCAAGTCCCATTTTACCTTAGACTTACATTATATAATTTCCATTGGTGTTTTATGTACAAAATACTCACAATAATTCCATGAAAATGAAAATGTTCTCCCAATTTAAACTGATTCAATCAATATATTTCAACACAATAAGGACATTTGAGGAATTGTATACTGATACTATACCTCTTTAAAGTAATGTACATATAAATGTTGGCATTCTCTGTAAAGATAACATTCAAGTGAAAAATAGAGGAAGTCTCTCTATGTTGGAGATAATTTTTCAAAATTAGCTAAATGAATGGTAAATTGGTGAGAGAAATGCCCAAGAACGTTTCTTGCATCAATTTTAGGGTTGGAAATACAGTATCTGTGTCTTGTAATTTTGACTGAAATGTATTTGTAATTTTATTACAAAATGTCCCTATGTTGAGTCAGTGTTCGAATGTCATCCCTTTTTTATCAACTTTTTATGGGAAAATAAGTGTCACTATGTCAAATTGTCCACATGTCAAGGTGTCCGCAAAAGGGGGTCTCACTGTATTGCTGTCTATAGATTCGAGAGATGCATTGGCTGTCATTTTATTCTTACTCGAGTTTTTTTTTTGGATGGAAGACGACATTTTGAAACGATTTTGTCTACAATAATTAATTTTGAAAGTCTTGTGTTAATTGTTGTCGGCGGAAGAATTTTTTTTCTGTTCGAAGTTTTCTCTTCTGGGAGCATTGTTTTGGGTTGCTTGGGTGTTTTTCTGTGAGACCAAGTTTTAAATGCAGTTGCTTCTCGCTATAACGAATTGATTCCTACGACGGATTTGTTTCAATAATTTTTCATTTACAAAGTACAGTATATCGAATCTTCTTTTAAGGTCCTATAAACGCTTCGTTGTAACGAGATTCTATTGTATGTGGATTCAGAGGCTGGCTTGAAGGGATTAGGGCATTTTTTTGGGTGAAGTGATTTTCATATCATCATTTATTTGTTCTTGTGATTAGGAACTGAGAGAGGGCGAATGCTGATTTATTTGTTTCACGTCTTGTTTTCGTATTTTTTTTTTCGTGGTATTTACAGCTGAGAGAGCTTTTAAAGTTTTTTTTCTGTTGGTCCTCTGTTTCTATACTCGTTTGAATTGCCAGCACGAGAAGATGTGGGTGTATCTGGACTGGGAATCTACGCTGTCTAGACTAGACTAAGATAATTTTGATAATGTTCAGGCGTAGAATTTATTGAATTATTTTTGTGATATTCCAGTCCTAAATCAGCTTGAGCTCGGCAAACTTACTGTTCAATACTTGAAGTAATTTAATTTTGTTGACGTCACCTAGAAACTGGAGTCTGAAAAAAGCCTCGTGGGAGTTTTCTGTCGAAATAATTTTCGAATGAAAAAAGGAAGAGACCGATGCTTCATTCGAATGCGTATTTTTAATGACATTATTTTACATTGATTTGCGTTGCGGTTTAATCGCGAGTCAATTTGTTTTCACGTGTGTACTCGAGTGGAATTTAGCAGTGGTAATTTAGGCTGTGTGAAATTTCCTGGTGTTAATTGAATAATAACGTATAATCTTGATCATGAATGTCTAAAAATGCGCATTTTTGCTGTGGTTCGGCATAATCCTTGAATTTTAAAATGTATAATTTAACCAGATGTGGCCTTATTCAAGCTGTGAGGAAGCGCATTTTTTTCTAATTTTCAAAATGTAAATTGAGATATTATATCTGGCTTAATAAAAATATTGAGATATTATAGATCATTTAGTATATGTACATCTAGGAATAAATATGATGAGCCGGAAAATTCCGTGGTGATTATCATTTTTTTCTTCAGATGAATGAAGCCATGAGGAAAAATTTATAATGCAAGCGAATTTTTGAAAATATCACTGCGTTGGTAGTGAAAATATTTCATGATAATTCATATGGAAACTGTCATATTTTAAAATTCAATGCACGAATTTTGTCGCCTAAATCTGGAGGTTACTTTACTTTTCAAGGAAACTGATTTAAAATTACCCTTGGCTGAAACTCTTATTATTCACTGATTAAAACTTCTCAGTCTGTCTGGTAAATTAATATACAATATGTTGTATCCGTGATGCCTTTTTTTGGTGTAAGATCTCAATTAGATTTTCATGTCTTTTTCGGTTTCCTCTCATTTTAATGGTTTCAGTACTTTAAAGTACTGAATGAACAATGACCGAGCAAAAGCTAGTGGACAAAACGTGCTTCAGGTTGTATATATAGGTAAACTCTCTCTACAATGTTCTTGTCTACAACGATTTTGTCTGTGTAACAAAATTTATTTCTGTCCAATAAGGGTTCTCTACAACGAATTTTTTATGATCTCATGAATTCAGCTGTAGAGAGAGAGAGAGAGAGAGAGTCCATCTTTAATGCTTTTCAAGTCCTTTAACATTTTGTGATTCAACGTGGAATAAGTTCGAAAAAGTGAATTTTCGAGGTTTGAAATTTTGAGATGTTGCTTATTAGATGCTACAAAATTACCATTTAATAGAAATATAACTTCCTTCATTTCGCCAGAAAGAGTTTTTTTAATCTATGTTAATTCCTGAATTGAAAAACTGTATTTAAAAATATTAGGTAGCATTGCAACATGAGGTTTTTCTCTGCTTGCTTTGACTCATGTAAAAAAAAAAAAAAAAAAGCTGCTGTATTTCATGAACTTTGAAATCATTGAAAAGGTTGGTAAAATTGGGAGCCAAGTTTCTAAATTTGTAATATTCACACCAGTCTCTGAATGAGGCATTTGTATTTTTCTGTGAGCTATAAATACAACTGCAGTTGACTCTGGGTTGACAAACCATGTTGATTACATGCACATCTTGAATTAAATTGAATTTGTAATGAACTTCATTAGGTCAATGGTACATTAATTTATTTCTTACATACAGTAACCCAGGATATCATTGAAATTGTTAGACAAGGATGATGCCCTAGGTCATTGAGCAGGCCTAAGACTTTTTTTGTTGATTAAAATATTGAAAATATTGCATCATTTCTGGGACATAGTCTCCATAGAAATTTTTTTCTTGTTTGAACCTCCAAAGTTATAACATTTATTTTGTTGATTTTTTGCATATCCACTTTTTGAAGAATCGTTTGCTCACTTACACAGTTAGTTCCAAAGAATTATTTGCAATAGGTTTTCATTCTCCAACAAATGTGTGACAAATTTGTCAAAGAAAAGAATTTATGTCCTTTTGTGGGAACTCTGTTTCTAAGTAGCTCAAAAGCATTATTCCAAGCATGTGGTCACAGTACAGTACACAACACAAAACCCAGAAGAGCAAGAAATAACAATAAAGGGATTTCAATCATGATGAAATCAACAATACCAAGTGAAAAATGCAAGATTGCACATATTTTGTTTGCCAAGCGGCAGGCATGTGCGTTTTAATGAAAAATAAATAAACAATTTCAATTATGTTTTACCATTTACTCATCTCAGCTTATTAACCTGTTGTCCGTAAACCGAGGTATAAATAAATGTTCAAGTTCAATAAAAATATATGTTTCAAATATATTCAATCCACAAATATTC
>CAJPEX010005783.1:0-14979 GCA_905338405.1 Notodromas monacha | reverse complement strand
TCTCATTAATTCGACAATTTCTGGCCCCCGGAAATCGAGGAAATTGGATAATTTCTTTCGCGTGATACGAGAGCCAGCAGCACAGGATCGAGCAGCAGCAGCGAACCCGTGGTGTTGGGTCGCGTTTCATACCACCTCACGCGACCAGAAAGGAACCCCTATGAGAGAAAAAAATAGGGAAAATAAGAAGAAAACCTCTCAGGGATGCTAATTGTATTAAGGAATATTCCAGATGGGTTTCTCATATCTATACCATAACCACTGAAGCGAACCTGGCAATTTTTTGTTCCTTTTTTTTGGAGGATAAAAAATATGAAGAAAGACGAACAGTCACAATATATTTTGACACCTCTGTGCTGATCATGTGATGGAACTTGAGACTTTGGCGTACATGAGTGGGACTATTAAAAACAACCTGTGCACCTCATTTGTTGGTACTGGTTTCTGAGTACCAACAGAGAAAAACAAGTACTTATACAAATATAGCATCTGAATTTTAGCAGCATTATTCTAAACGCATTTTCCAGCAGCGTTGGAAAATTATGCACAATATTTTTTTTCGTTTGCTCTAGTTACTATCTTCAAAAGGTTTTTTGTCAAGTCTACTGAATGAAAATATTTGTGTTTGAAAATTTTATATTATGATGGCATTCAGTGATTGCCATTTTTTCTTTGTTCCTCTTTGATGGCTGCATTTTTCTTGAATTCACTAGGACACATGCTGCTTTGAAGACTGGAGCAGCACACACTTTTAATTCAAGAGCACATCAACCATTTCAATAAGTCAAGAACCTCTTTGAACACAATTTTTACTGAATCCCAAATAATTCCTCTCTTAAACATTGCATTTTGAACTTCAGACCTGTTCAAGAAAATGAAAATGAGCATTCGAATACAGTACTTCACACAATGAATAGGCCAATTTCTCATGGGTATAATACATATAAAAATTAAATGTATTACTGTAAAAGAGCGAGACAAAAAATTGTTCTTGCATCCTTGGTTTTTCGTTGGTTTCTGAATTTTCTTTCACAGGCTTCGAGGCTTCTCTAATTATCCAGAAAAATAACTTGTTATAAAATTCCAAGCATTGACTTGGAAACTTGAAATCGAGCTTCAAAGCTGTTCTTGCTAAAATCGAAGAAAATGGCAAATACTTTTGCGAAAAATATTTTTTCAATTCTATGTGCTGTTCTACATGCAAGTGTGTTCTACAGTATTTTTATTCAATTTCATTTTGATACCCGCTTTATTTGGTCCGCCCTGAGTAATGATGCATGGGTTTACTTTAATCAAAATTTTTTTTTGTTTATTCAGCATGTTTACAAATTTCTAGATTTTTTCGCTTCACTTAAAGCAGAATAAGGGCAGTCCACAGATCTTCAAATTTTGTTCCAATTTCAAATTCGCTCCCTTAAACAGCAGGGTTACGAGGATTTACCTCATTTGGAAAGGCGGAAGAAATTCATGCAGGAGAAAATGTGCGCGTCAATCTATCAGCCAAACTCTCTCTCTCTCTCAATACTGAGAAACGAGTAGATGAAAAGGAATAGAGAAAGACAGCACGAGAGTTCGAATAGAGAGAGAGAAATAAAATGTCTTCGCTTAATTTGGGGCTTCATGGCACTCTTGTATTTCCTCCTCCAATAAGTCGTGTCAAGCGAACGCCTCGACCGAGCATCAAAAGAACCAGGTCAGCCGACCCAGAAAAAAAAAAACCCCACAATCTCCGAACCAAAGGAAACCCTTCGTCAAAACGATACAGCGGAATAAGGTGGAAATATAAACGCAAAGTGCAACTAACTCTACGGCTATATCATAACGAGTATGTACACACCAAAAATAATGGAGATTATAAGTGGCAGGTCAAACAAGGGCGGGAGAACCAAGCGTGAGGACGACAGGGCTTTTCCAATCTCAGGCCAGCGTTATTGACCTGATCCTGCTGCTGCTGCTGCCTGTTATTGGCCTCAAGGGTTTGACCTGATTCGCAATAAGAGTTCCGAGTAAACGGAGACGCGTCCATCACCGTCTTATTGCTTCTTCTTATTTTTCTTCTCTTATTCATGCATGGTTATCCTGTGCATTAATAATGTATCCTTATAGTTGCTGAATCATGGGAGAGGGATGTGGAATTGTGGATGGCCCCAAGAAATTTATGGAGGCACATATTTATGAAAGCTTGAATAGTCGTCTTTGAGACGGAGAAATTAACGTAACAAGACTGAGAATATGCAGGAAAGTTCATTCATTTATATATGCTTGTTTAATTTAACTATTTATGGAGCACTCATGGAGCAAAAAGCCATGAATGATTGATTTTCAAGTTCAACATATACAAAGGCAATGGAAAGATTGTAATTACCCAATTTTGTCATGAAAGCTGTGATGTCGAGTGATTTGCTGACTGTCCTTGCTTGTGGGCATAAATCAGCCATATAAATGTTTGCATTCTCTCGCATATTTCCCTTGGTATATATGATACTGTACAACTATGAAAAAAAACCCGATGAATTCCAACAGAAAATTCTTAAAATTCTCAAGAGAGTATTGTACTCATATCCCTGCTATGTACTTTCCAGGTAACATATACCAGATGTTTTTAATGTTCCTATGCTTTGATGATGAATCTGAATCCAGATTGACAGCAATTTTTGAAGAAATGCATGGGGTGTCCCGTGCATTTTATTGTAGATATAATACACCTGAGTATCATTGAATTCCTTCTGCGGCAAAGCCAGGATTTATTTGCATGATTTTGTGCCACAGTTAAAAGAAAAAAAGAAGAAAAAAAACTAGCGTGCTGATCAGAAGAGCCAAATCCCAAAAAATTCTATTAATTCAGATGCCAGCAGAAAAAGCTTTGCAGAAAATATTATTCACTGCTGGGTGTTGATTTTTTTTTTTGCAAACCTGTCATAATATAGGATCAGGATTGAGGGATTTTTTGAGCAATGGTTTACATGCACTTTCCCAGATTTTTCCAGATTATGGCTATGTATACTCAGCCAAATATGAGGTTCCGTGACCTTTGGTCAAACCAAAATGTACAAGCATGCAAACATTTTCCAGCACCACCACACAGGGTAAATTTACCTGCCAATGCCCAAGGGTGAATGACAGGACCTTGCTTTTGTGAAATTATAATCTTATAACAGCAAGGCATTTTGGCCCTCAAAAAAGATTCAAAATCTAAAAAATCCCTAAAATGCAATTAAAATAACATTGAAAATGATTGAAAAGGAACAAAAACAATTTTTTGAAGTATGAGTACCTCTCCACAAAATTCATTGCAATGACATATCCTCCTGTAGACATTCAGAATAAAACTCACCCAGTGATGTAATGTTTTATCACTATGTCATCTTAGGGAAAAAGGACCTGTCTGCCACATATTGATATGGAAGTGTCAATGCTGAAATGCGCGCGAGACAAGTGCAATGCAACTGAGTCACCAGACCGATGGGCACAGGTAACAGCTGGCTCAGCTTACCTCGTTGCTGCTGCTGTGGGAATTGCAGGTGAGCCTCTTTTTGTTCACTTATGGGATATACATGAACCTTATCATAAGGGGTGGTTATTGTCTCTTAGTGTCATATCCTCCTCTTGCATGTGTGGTGCTATGTATGTTTGCAGATTCTACTGAGTGCCAATAATCCAGTTGATGGAAACCATTTTCACCAAAAATTGAGATGAGACAGAAATCACAGTAAAATAATTCCCTGATATGTCCTCGCCAATTCTGGCTTTTAAAATGTTTATACAAACTTTTGTAATGAATGAATTTACGGAAATAAACCTTACATATAATAAATGCAATTTTCTATATTCATATGTAGTTTGTGAACACAGTTGTATGCTGCAAAAATAGCTTATGAAAACATAAAGATCCTGTCATGATGACGCATACTATGATTGCCAACATAATTTTTGGGCGTGATGAAATGAGGTTTTTCCCAAAAGTTTATGACAGGAGTAATTTGTCCATGTTGATTTTGTGGCAGAAAACAAATGGGGCACTTTAGTTTCGATATTGAATGCTCACATTCAAACCTTTTGTTCTTGTGAGTTTCAGCAATCCGCATTTAAAGTAATCAAGAAGTACAAATTTAGATTTAAGCTGAATCTTGAAGAGCGAAATCGGGGACAAAGTTGAATAAAATAAAAGGATAAACAGACAGCAATGATGGTTTAAAACTATTATTCCACAGGAAATTATCAAGTCAGTTGAAACACAGGTTTTCACTGCATTTACATCAATTCAAATATAATAATATACCTCAATGGCAAGGTGATTTAGAATATATGCACAATGAATGCGATTTTCACACTTTTCTTTGACGCACATGTCCCATTCATACTAACACAATCCATTTTAGTATTTTTTTATAAAATACAGTGATGATGGATACTAAGGTTCTGCACGTAAATGGATTTTAAGAAGATTTTTTTCATTCTGAATATCATTTTTCCTACACTACTGTACTGACGTATTCAAAATAAAGAAGAACATGCCGAGAATTTTCCAGCCAACAGTTCACGCAAATAAAAAAAACCTGAATTATCGCATGCGAATCAAAGAACCCTGCCAAAAAAGAATCGTACACTAGGTCATCTAGGCATAAGTTCATTCACCTTGGCCAAATGTACAGTATATAAAACTTTTCCTGGTCTTATCTCTAAAATTCTGTCTCACTGTGGAAAAAAAAATCTGATTTTGTGCCTCCCAAGGGTCACATCACAGCCGAAAAGTCCTTATGAGTAGGCACTGACTTTCATGAGCATATTCCTGGCGCATTCAGAAGAAAAAAAAATATCGATACATTTTTGCGCGTGTGATGTGCAAACACTACGGTATTCAGTACTTTCCATTTCACCTGCGTGACTGAGAAACAGACCGTAATTGGCGACTGGTCACGTGGTTCACTCAGATTTTGGCAATTGCCAAAATTATAAAATTAATATTTGGCAAATTATAATTATTATTCAATTTCATTGATGATTGTTTTTTGACGTTGATCTAAATAATTTTGAAAATATTGCTCTTGAGCTTCTCAGATTCAAATCTTTGAAGCATTAATGCACGCTTATGAGCACCAAAAATGTACAAGGAAATACAAATTTTTAGAGAACTCCATTACATAAAAAAATTAGCATGGGAACATAATGTATTCCCAAGAACTGAATATGTCGTGATTAAGTGAACATTCTCTTCTGTTTTTGTCATTGGTTTGTGCTTTGTTTCATGATTTGAAGTGATTGAATGTCTTTGGTGGGAGTTGGGTTGGGTGGGGAGGGGGTTTGGATGCGTGAGTCTTGGTTGTGCCTCGTGAACGCTGAAAAGCGGCAAATAAAGTTTTCTGTTCATTCATTCAGTGAACATACTCGTATATTTATGACCATCAGTGCAGAATAAATTCAGTTCACTTCATATTTTGCCAATGTTTTGAACGCAAAATCATACCACTTTGAATGTATATATATATATATATATTATTGGGCAGTCTGTGCTAAAATAATGCTTTTAAGCGCTGAAAAGCAACCAATCCAAACTTTATGCAGTCTCTTATTGCTTAATTTTGGAGACATCAAACATTTTTTCTAATATTGTTTTTCACCTGAATTTTATGATGTTTACAGTCAGAAGCTGTGGATTTCAAATAATATAAGGCATCACATTTATAAGAGTGTTCTGTTCAAAAGGTTTGCAAAATATAGGTTTCATCTGGATAATTTTTCCAGAAAGCGTGATTTATTGGTTAATTTTATGCACGGTATCTAAATTCATTTCGCTTGCAAACCCTTAAAAATGGGTTCAATAGAGTTAAGCATTTTTATAGCAATATGTTTTTTGTGGATATTTTTGTTATCTTGGAAAACATTTTATAATGTCCCATAGAAGTCTGTGAGAATTCGTAAATCGTACAAAATACGAGTCAAACAACAATTGAATTGTGCTTGCATAAATTATATTCATTTTGTGGATACCACTGCACAAAATTTCGAAAGTGTCAAGGATGCAAATGTTTTGCATAGATTCTCCATGATTAGATGCAGCAGACGTAAAAAGGGGTCGAGAAGCAAATCGCAGAAGCAAAACCCGGAGCAAAGACAAATTTGCACGCGAAAACGAAAAAAAAATTACCGGTAATATGCATATTTCTCGCTGCTAATCTTTCATTCAACCCTTAAAAAATAAAAAATAAACATCAAAAACAACACGAAAATCATATCTTTCAATGCCAAAATATTCACAGATGAAAAAAGAGAGGGTCACAGAGATGCAGAAAAAAACACTTTACTTTCCCCAGAGTGTAACATACACCTTTGTCTCTCTCTCTCTCCAGAGAGAGGATCCTTGAGGATCCCCACTCCATTGCCCTCTCGCGTGTATCCGTGTGGATTATCATCTTCCGTCCCACACACACTTAAAATATCGAATTTTTAGAAATAAAAGAAAAAGAATAAAAAAAGATCCCCCTGCCTGAGCGATGAACCTGACTGCGGAAGTGATGCAGCAGCAACATGCTGCATATGTAAAAAAAAAAAATATTCACCAACGCTCAGCAGAGGGATCTATATTATAAAGATAAAATCAAATAGAAATTGAACCCCCTTTTTCACTCGGTGATGGGTGAAGCATAAACCTGGGGATCTAGAAAACGTGAGAGAAAGAGGCTTTATGTTGAAGCCCCTGCTGCTGCTTCTGATGATGAGTGCACGATTAAACAAGTGCGTCGTATGGGATCGGCATATGTATCACAGCCATTCACCTGCGAGCAGGTGCATCAGTGTTGCATCCAACTTCGGGCTGAGCGGATGCATTACACCCATCTTAAATATACAGTACATTTTTATACGCAAATTCACTTTGCATCAGTCGGAAATTGACGATATACAGTACAACTTCAAATGAAGATGATGGCGGCATTATTAGCAGCAGGAGATGAAGAGGACGAAGCATTGCATTCGGGTTGCTTTGGCAACGAATCCGGCACCGAGTCGGCGTGTTGTGGTACCACGGGCAAATATGGACCTGTGGCGCCGATGCAGTGGTCTCTGCTGCTTGTTGGCTGGTCCTATGTCCTCACTGCTCTGGTCGGCGCATTTCGTGAGTCCATCATGATCAGCAATTCAATTTTGCTTTTAGGAAAAAATCTTTTGCTTTATATATAGGTGATCTTCCATTTTTATTTTCCAGATATTAATGAAGCACGAAAAGGAAAAAAAAACATATGTCCTGGAATTCATTTTTGTTTGGGTTACAGTTAAATATAGTGCTATTATAGTTGCCAAATTAAAAAAGAAATGAATTGAATGAGCATTTAAGTATCTATAGACAGTAGCTGGCAATCATAAACTATTCAAGTTCCGTTTTTTAGAAGGGTGGTGGTGTAAATTATAAACAGAACTAGATTAAAGGAAATGAGTACCAATGTGCTGTGTTGACGTTTTGGTGAGACTGACTATATTTCTCAACATTCACACCGAAATTGCATAAAAGCAACATTTAGCAAAATTGATTGAAAATTCCTGAAATATAAAAAAATTAAATGAATCATTTTCCAAATGTTACGGCTCCAGCATATATCAGTGTAAACCCATAAGAGCTTCACAAAAAAAACAAAGCTATACCACTTGAAAATCCTTGAAAAAGAGAGGCAATTCAAATTGCTACAAATCCATCCCCGGATATCCAAATTAAAATGCAACTACTGTATCAATGAACACATCCAATCAAAACCAAGCAACTCTTGGTCAGTATAAGTATGGGACTTTCTTGGGGATAAAACTGTATCCAAATTTCAGGGTGAAAAATTGGGGCGCATTTCTTCCTCAAGGCCATCAAGGGCATGATACCCAAAAAAAATATGGGCGTTGTAGCTTTAGAGTTACTAGAATGGTGTGGGTGTCTTACATGAGGGTGAAACTGTATCAACATTTTAGACTAAAAAATTGGCATTCATCATACTCCTTCATGGCACATTGTACTTGAGTTGTTGAACCTCAAAAAGTGTAACCTCAGAAGTCAAATTTTTTTGAAGTCCCTGTCTGAACTCCCTTGGACACAATGCATTAAGAACTTTGCTTACTCAAAGGCGCTTCCTCTAAAACCTCTATAAGTTGAATTTTTGGAAACCTTTTGGCTATTATTTTCTTGACACAGGTAGAAAAAGTAACAAAAATGGAATTTGATACATTTTGAAAAGCTGTGATAAAAGACTGAAATACAGCAATGAATCCCTGCTTGCAAGTTCAGAATCTTTTCAACTCATTCCACGAACAATTTAAGACCCAGAATATCACCGTTTACAATTAAGTGCAATTCTTCTACATTTCCTGCAACAAAAATGCTTGGTTCCACAGCTCAAATATCTACTTTAAAAAGCTCAAAAGCTCCCTAATTCAAAGCCTACCTAAGCTGAATTTATTTTTTACTGGTCCTCCAACATTCAAAATATAGAGAGATTCAACTGTAGTGTATTTTTCACCTCAAGTGATTCCCCCCCCCCCCCAAAAAGAAAAGACACTGATCTTCGCTGCTGTCTCATGCTGATAAACACTATTGATGATTGAATCTTGTTGAGTACAGTGAACACACTGGCTCTGGCCGGGCTGGCCCGAAACCGGGCCCTGCGCGGCCGCCCGGCCACCTGTTTCACCATGAACCTGGCCGCGGCAGACCTTCTCTACTGCATTGTGGCCCTGCCAGTGGACGCGGCCACCTACCTCACCCAATACGACTGGGACACCTCAGTGTGGGCCCGTTCCTTGTGCTCCTTTTCTGCTCTCTGCAAGTACACTGGCGCCTTCATGGACTGGTCCAGTCTGGCCCTCATCGCCATTGAGAGGTATGAGTGCCAAACATATTGCGGCTTATGTGGGGAAAATGCCCTGGTCGAAATGAGACCTTTGTCAGTTAGGTCGGGCTCTGAGTTATCATAAATGTCACAAACGAAATTAAGCTGAGATTCTATTATATATAGCATTCAGGTATAAATTGTTCTCAGCCCTGGAATGCATTTGGAAATCCTCCCTGAAGCAGGCAGAAAGAAAGGGTTTCATGATTTCCTATTTGTTCAAGTTATACTTTCAGTTATGATGGAAGAATCACAGAATTGACCCACAGGAATCCTCTCCAGAAAAACGTTGTGCATTTCTTCTTGAAAATTAAAGTGAGAAAATAAACTAAATACAGTACTGGAAAACTGAGCTGAGCTGCATCAGGTAATAACCTTAGTGTCCAAAACTAAATACAGTGTGACCCCCAGATGCGGAAATAAATGGTGCTTGGACCTTGTCCATATATTGGATTGTCCACATGTTGGGTGACATCTTCCCTCAGACTTGGATGCAGAAGTGTTTAAATTCATTCTTCTGTTTATCAAAGATTAAAGAAAAAGTCTTTCAAAAACTGGAATGAGATTCATTTTCCTCAACTTCAACTCATTATACAGAAAATAACTATGCATCATAAATGAACTACTGTTGGTCCACCATGGTTTTAGTCATTTAGTGAGAACATATATTTCTCTAAGGCCTGTTGCTATGACAGAAATACCCTTCAAATTTTTGATTGAGGTTGGTTTGCCATAAAAAGTTTTGAGCTCCAGAGATTCAAAATGCATTTTACTGCTCTGGGAATTTTTTGAATGATAGCTTTTATTTTAAATCAGGAAGATTTTCAACATGAGGAGGTTTGAAAAATACAATTGTGAATAATGTCTTTATTTTATTGAAAGTTGAAGGAATTGAAGACAAGTAGAAACAGAGTTAATGCAATAAAGGCAATAAATCCATGAAAAAAAAAGTTTATCCAATATTTGGGTCATAGAAGCTCTGTTTAATGGGGATAATACTTTTTTCCATTGTATGGTGAAATTGAAATTGTTTTCAGAATAGCACATTTATTTATTGCATCCAGCATAAAAACTAGAAAGTTTAAATAATAAAAAAATATACAAAATAAAAAAACATCAACAATTTTCTGGTTTGTCAACAGAGTATATATTTTCATTTTTTATCCATGAAAGTTGAAAAGAAAATTCACCCTGGTTTAAAGACCATTCTGCCTTTCATGTCACCATCAGCAGCCTCACAACATTCTCAAATAGATAACCTTTGAGATCCTGATCCCTTGAATAGGCTTCACATCATTTATATGAAGCCTTGCCAACCTTCAAAACTTATCTTCAACACCGACGTTGGCGATTTTCACTGCACTTTTTTGCTATGAATCCGATCGTCTGCAAAAGGCAGCCTTTTATTTACAGGAGAAAAAAAGCAGACCAAATATTCCACAAAGTTTTGCTGCGAATAACATGAGTATGAACAGGTAGGTTTTCTTTTTTATACAGAAGCAAAACCATATAATGTATCCGAATGAACAAAAACCAGAACTCCGAAGGTTTCCGTATCCTACGCAAATATTTAGGTCAGAAGAAAATCCACACGGTTCTTATGTACAAAAGACACAAATGAATGCTTGTTGAGATTGACGTCTGATTGTCGCTGACCCTTTTTATGTCAATGGGGATGACTAAATAAATGCCGAAAAGAATTAACACCATTCTAAGCCCCAAAGCAATGATGAAAACGTGCTTGAGAAAAATACACTGCTTGGAAATTGGCAGGTGAAAAAATGTTGGATGTGTTGGTTGAGTTGATAGAAGAAGTGCGATTTTACGTGATCTCTCAAAAAAAATGATTGCTTAAATCGTCCAAAAATCAGCTAGATTATTTCATTTTAATTGAAAATTATCTTTTGGATGCTGGTATTATTATTCTTTCTGTTGGGTTCAACTACAATTTGCAGAAAGCTCAAGGTTTAACCCGATGCGAGAAAAACTTTGCATTTAAAGTTCAAGAAAAACTAATTCTTTCAGTTCTCCAGTCACGTGGCCGTGGTATTTTTTAATTTTTCACGATTGATTCATCATGTGTCATCATCATTTATTAATTTGGGAAAATTAATTCTTGTAAACGGCTCGATCCTAAATGTCAGCACGTGCTTGAAATTATACAGCGGCCACGTTTTTTTCTCAGAGTCGATAAAAATGCACATACAAATATCTAAAATTTCAAGTTATTTTAATCTAAATTATTTCTTCCCTGTAGAAGAAAATCCAAGTTAACTGCGGAATTTTATTCACGCATGGGACAATTTGAAGAATAACGATCCAGTCCAGCTGGCAGAAATTCTGCTTTGAAGCAAATTTTATTGATATCATTCACCGCTGCCAGTGCCCGTCAAATTGATGAAAATATGAATTTTAATTTTGCAAATAATATCGAGAACTTTTGTCTGTAATTTTAGGGGAGGTTTTTTTGTTTTTGGTCTCTGTGAAATGTCGTGCGTACATTTCCAAAGGGAAACTCATAAACGAATGATTAACGTGTGCTGAATAATCATGAATGAGGTTTTAGTCACTGATGAAGATTTAAAATTTCATATATGGTCAAAAAAATTAATATTCAGGGACCCGCACAAATTCATTATACACTATATACAGTAATAAGAAAGGTATTGATGGTAACTTCGAATGAATGAACAGAAAACTTTATTTGCCGCTTTTCAGCGTTCACAAGGTGCCTTTATTGATGTTACACTTGAGAAACTGGACAAAATCTTCTGCTGATATTATTGCACTCAATTCTGGGTACATTGCAGACAATTTAACATAGAATGTCTTGAATCCCTGTAATTTCAAATTTACCATAGTGGGGAGTTTGTTCTCAGATACTGTTAGTTTCCAGAATTCTTTAATTGCTTCAGTTGAAAGTTGATTATTGGCTATTGCCAGCCTATGTAAGAACATCAGAAAGCGACTGTTAACTTCAAAGAAAAGAATTTTGAAAGCGTTCCATTGAGCTGCTACTCATTAATAGAAAAATATGAAAAATTTGGGTACGCGTGAAGTATACGTACAAAACAGAGCCTCATCCTGGAAATTTCCAGAAATTATTCAGTTTCAGGAAATTTATTCAAATTCAATTTTATGATGGGCTGAACGCGAGCAAAAAAAGGGACAATTCAGTTGCAATTTTAGAGATTTATTCATTGACGTCACATTTTATTGAATCCAAGTGCAACTATACACAGAGTTGAAAAGTTGCAAGAAATTGATGAATACTGTCAAAATTTGTTGTTTTCAATTCTTGAATCCTCAGGTACTTCAAGATAGTTTTAGGAAGCGACTCTCACAAGGCAGTTTTCTCAACTCGAAATGTGGCCATGATTCTAGTGGGCAATTGGGCCATGCACTGGTGCATCCTTGGGGTAAAAATATCTTCATTACTCACTATTATTCCCGAATTACTAATAAACAATCAAAGAAATCCTGATAATACCACGTGTTTTATTTTTTTCCACTTTGCAGATATTTGCAGAGTATGGCTACAACCATTGGACCCATAGATGCGACATGTTACCCGCACAGAACTGGTTCCATTTTCTTGATCGAGGCATTGCCCATATGGCTTGGATGGCACTTGTCGTAGGTGTCATACTGGTCACATGTCTCAAGATCTGGCTCTATGTCCACAACACCACCTCTGCTCTCCTTGAGTAAATGTGAAATCCATGAACCTATCACCCATAGAAAAGGAAGTCACACAACTATATAGGCTTGGCAATTCATGATTCTTTTTTTTAAACTGCGTAAATAATATTACCCATCATGATGATGGGTTTCCCTCTGTCAATTTCCATTTTCTTGACATATTCACTTGAGGACAAAGTACACCTTCTTCTTAAAATTGTGAAGAATAATTGACATGGGGTACATGTCAGAGGCATGTGTAACATTATAACATTTTTTCCCTTTTGATGTATGTTATATTCTGTACCAACAGTGAATTTTCAAACAATTTAAACAGCCAATCTAAGTACTTGAATCAGTGAAAATTGAAGTCCAATTTGACTATAGCAGTTCAGGAAAAAATTCTGTTAACATTTTTTTGGTCCCATGAGGATTTCTATATACGCATATATAGCCATCTCACAGGGTTTATCTGCAAAACATTCTCCCTACAACACATTTATTTTCTGGCCCATCAAATTTTGTTGTAGAGAGATTCCATCTATATTTCAATTTTTAGTCTCACAATGTGGAGTGTACATTTTACTTAGGTACATGTTTGTAATCAAATCTTATGCTGAAAAAAGCATGTGTATTCCTTACCTAAATGTTGTGTGCAGTACCTGAGTAACTACCGCTATAGCTCAACTTCACATTTATTTACCAATATAAAATAGGTACCTTGCAATTTGATCACTCCACAATGTGTCCATTCTGCAAGTTGATGGTCAAATTTGCTAGGGGGGTTTACTTGAAATTTGACTTTTTGCCCTGCAATTCAACCCAAATAGAGATGGAACATGTCTAATACAGTGGTACCTAACTTGAAACTAGTGGCAGGTCACATGACAAGGAGGACAGTCTTTTGGGACCACAGGAAACAAATCTGCGGCTTATTATATATATTTTTATATATGAGTCAGGGTTTGGAAAAATGTACCAATTCTGTTTTTTTAAACGCCTGAAACAATTTTTATTGTGGCCAGACTTCAAAAAGGTATCTGGCCTTTATAATTTTAATAGGAGGTAGAATCATATTACAGGTGGGCAAAAACTATTTGTACAATTTTTTGTCAATTTTTCATGATCAAGGGAAAGAAATTGGAAATATGATTAATCAGACATTTTGAATATTGTTTTCATGGTGATGACATTTTGCATAAAGTAGCAAAAAAAACACAAAGAAAATGTATGTGATTTTCCCAGCATTTCTAAAAGTTTTTCATTCAGGAGTTGGATTAGTCTGTATTCTGTAGTATTCTAAGAAACGTGTTTCTTGGCTGGTGGGTGACTGTCACGGGCCAGACAGGAGAGCTCTGCTGACCAGATCTGACCCGCAGGCCATGTCTTGGGCACCCATAGTCTAATACAACATAGAAAGCGTTACATCTGACCTTTTCTCACAATTTGACTGCTTCATAATTTACTGAATAGTTTAGCAATGGATTAGGGCTGAATTGCAGGGCACCAGTCTATGTAGAGCAGTGTTCTACTGTTCTCCAACCCCTGATTTACATTCCAGTGCCAGTCTGCAAGAGTTTTTTGCATGTTGACAAGAATTTCTCTTTAACATAGTAAATTTACCAGAATTAGCAATGAAGTCTGCATATTATGTTCATCTGAAATTTTGGAAAGACAATTGTCAATTGAAATCCTCTGATGAAAAAGAAAAGCTGGCTTTTCTGAATACAACTTCAGAAAAATATCCACCTGTTGAAATAAATTATTGGTTTTTTTTCCATTCTGAGAAGCCTTTCTTAGAGCTCAACATTTAAATTTTTTAAAGTCATTCCACTGTAGCTGCTCCATTGGTTCTCAACTCAATTTTTGCAAGAAGGAGAACCTTTTTAAATACCTTCCAAAAATTCTATCAAGCAAAACTTTTTGATTCTCCAAACATTTTATCAAACTTTGCCAGTCTGCAGAAAATTTTCAGAACTGTGCTGGTCTGCAAAACATTTTATGGAAATATTGCTGTCTGGGGACTCAAAAAGTTTGGCAACACTGATGTATTGTACCAGTTTGCACTATATTTGTATGTCTTATTCCCTTCCCTCTATTACTGTTCCTCTCTCTCTCTCTCTCTCTCTCTCTCTCTCTCTCTCTGTCTCCTTCTGTATCAAATTAACTCTTCTGCTTCTTCTCCTCTGTCAGCTTCAATATAAACAGGTACACAATAGAGACAACCAGTGTTGCCACCAACACCACATCCAGCACCAGCAACAGAGCCAGTTTGGCACAACAGGACACATCCAGCAGCAGGGAAGCAGCCATGATGAATGCTCGTCTGTTTGAAAGAGGTGCCATGGAAATGCGCAGACCTCCAGCAGCCGCCATAAGACCGCCTTTGATGCACACGGCGTTCTTCAAACGGGAATTGGCTCTTGTCAAAATTCTG
>CAJPEX010005781.1:2946-14991 GCA_905338405.1 Notodromas monacha | reverse complement strand
ACAAAATTGGAGAACATTTTTGCAACACTTTTAATTTTTATCCGGTTACCAGTAAGACAGGACTAAAGTTTGTTTATTGGCTATGCAATCATTTTTGTGGGAAAAATTATATTTATCTTTTTTTGAAAACCAGTCTAAAAGTAGATTCTCATCATCTCCAACTTGGAGGAAAGTGCGGATAAGAATCTTCATGTGCTGGTTATATTCCATTCACCCTTTCTATTATTTTTCTTCCTTATTGTTTAACCTGCTGCAGAAAAAATTCGCGACACTCCGTAGTCAGCTTTCTTTCAGTGAAAATATTTTGATCCTGTTTATATATTGTTTTCAATAAAGAAATTAAGAAGAAAACTGGAAGATTTGTCCTCTTTTAGAGGAGGATACCATGGTAGAAACTGAGAACCATTTCACAATTTTTTCTTGAATTATTTTTGATGATATAAAAGCAGAAGTTACATTCAGAAATCTTCAGTAGGTCGCTACCTTCAGAATACCTGGTTTCTTGGATAGGCAATCGCAAATTGTTTGAATTTCAGGTGTTCACAGTGCAAGTTGGAAAATGTTTTTTCTTATGCAGCGTTTCTCATTTTTGATGCTTGAAAAAATGTTTTTAAGATCATTGTATATTATAATTGCTTATATTTTAAGTTTTTCACTTATACTTGAATTTATGCAAATAACCGAGATCTATATGACTTTGCCAAATACCCTCCAAATAATGTCTTTGTGTTTAGTTAATTACAAATTATTCAACTTGAAAGTGTCCACTCTAAATTTAGAAAAGTTTTGTTTATAATCAATTTAAAACAAAAGGAAAATATTATTTTAATATTTTTTATCACTGTTTTATTTTGAAATATGTTTTTTTGTGTTTTAAAGTGCTCTAAAAATATATATTCAATTTTTCCAGGAAAAGAGAACTTTATTGGTGGACAATAGACCTACTGTCCATTCTCACATTTCAAAATACTGGTGAGTTTTTATTTAATGATAACCTGAATAAACTGTATTACTCTGTATATACTAAATTTCATTTTTAATTTTTCAGAAATCAAAAGTTGAAATTTTAGGTTATTTATTCAAATTTTATATTTTTCAAAATTTTAGTATACTGATTTATTTATCAAGTTATTGAATATCTTCCAATCATTGAACTAATCTTTGAGTTATTCATTTGACATTTACTTATTTTTTGAAGGAAAAATTTATAATTTCTATAATTTTAACTAAATATTTTTGTATGCTATCATACAATCAATAAATGCTCATGCAGTTTCAATGCTAAAATTGATCATGATGCAAATTTTAACAATGCTTTTGATGTATTTATGGTAGAGTCATACATTTATCAATGAAAAAATAATATTTTTTCATAATTTGAACCCTATTTATACATTTGCGATGATAAATCAATCATCGCCATTGCATTTGTATTGTTCACGTAAATGATCGCCAACAAATTCATACATTGCTAATGAAAAAAATAATTAATACATAGTTACTCTTGATACTAAATTGGATTGTTAGATTATCATTCTTTTATTACTGTATGATATTATTTTTTTTAATTCAAATGTTTTCATTTTCCCATCATTACTCAAAACAATTGAGTTAAGACATTGTTATTTTGTTTCATAAGGCATATTAGCTCATTTTTCTAAACTATGCCTTTTCATACTCTTTATAATTTAAATTAAAAGAATAATTTTTTTTTGGCACTTTTTTATAAATTTTTAAAATCTTGGTTTTGATAAATAAAGCTATTCTTTTTTAAGAGTAGTAATCTTTATACAAATTGCACATAATATAATTGAAATTATTATTTTTTATTATGATAAAATATATAATATATTTTGTTTGCACTGTTAAAGTTATCATCATTTCCTACTCTAAGGAACTATATGCACTTTAACATAAGATACGTTCAACTTTATCATTGCCAACACTGTAAATGTACAATGGAACTTTGGAAAATTAATCATCAAACATTGTATTCTTGATTTTAAAATTATGTTTTTGTTCTGTTTTGTTGATTGCTGTGAAAAATTTGTATTACTTTTTTTTCAGAAGCAGCGAACTTGATTTTTTGACAGGCCTGCTGTCCATCATTTTCATCTTCCTAAATACTGCTGTGAGTTTTTATTTATTTTAAACTTCATAAATTGTATTATTCCATATTGAATGCTTAATTCATTTTAAAAGTTTCAGGAATATAAAGTTAAAAGTTAAAGTGATCCATTCAAATTTTAATATGAAAATTATATTAGTAGATGACTTAAGTTTTTTAAATGTCATGATATATTTTCTTTGTTTTAGATTTTTTATAACAAGAGGATATTATATATTTTTCAGATGATATTATTAAATAATATTTTTATGATATAAAAATTGCACATTTTTACCAAATTTGTTTTGAAATACATACCAAATCATATTTTTAAATTATTTTTATACTTATTAAAATTGTATTTGAAAACTAATTTTTATTTTCTTCAAATACATATATGATATTTTGAATTGCAATGTTAGATGCATCATTGCTCATGTAAAACAAAATATGCTTTTTAACATGAGCAATGTTCAACCTTTATCATCACAAATGGTTATATAAACAATCAAACTATATAAATCAATCATTAGACTTTGTAATTAGACTTCAAGGGATGTAATTGATTATTACCTGATTTTTATAGATAATAGAATTTATATATTTTTATTCAGGTGATACATGTTCTTTTTTGCATCATTATTACAAATGATTGAGTGAAGATATAATAATTTAATTTATATTTTTTTTAATAAACTTTGTAATTTCATATTAATTGTATCTAAAATCAAAACCTTTTTAGATTTTTATATTTTTACACATTTTATACCACTTATTTGATACTGCTTGTGAGATACGTAGCTATTCATTTTATATAGAATGTACTTTTTTATTACTGAGAGTTATGTAATTGATTATAATTTTTGAAAATTTCTTAGAATCAAATAAATTGCCTATCATCATATCAAAATGTTTATTTTTTTATTGAAATTTCCAGGGGATAACAATATTTTTATTTGTTCTCAGATGGAACCATCATATGTTCAAAACAAGAATTTTGGACAGAGAAAAAGGTCACATGGTGAAGGCGAAAAGAATATGATGAAGAAAAGAATCACCCAGAACAGCTATTCTATTGACAATTTTCAAGATGAAGAGTGCATCGTTAGAGAATTGGCTTCAACATCAGCATCAAATGAATGGAATCAATATTCAGCAAATGCATACAACTTTGAAAACTTGGAATTTTTTACGACAAAGGAAATGGTTGATAATTCAAAAATTGCAGAGTACTTTCAAATGAATAAAATTCCAAAAATCCTTCAAGAGCAAATTGGGAACAGCAGTGCCATTGGTACTTCTGCGGAGTTGGGAAAAACACACATCTAATTCAGGTAATTATTTATTGTACAGAATTACTTATTAAACCTATTTCAAACATTGTTTTTCCATTTAGGTGATGTCATGAACACATGAAAAGAAACATATTTTTATTTTTGCAAGATCACTGCAGGGTTTATAATCATATGATAAATAATGCAGGTAATAACTGCACACAGAGGACAAAGTATACAAAATAAGTAAGTTATATAAAAACTGCAACAGAAAAGTCAGATAACACTGGTTTAGGCAATTATTATGTAACTTTGACATTTTCATTCATAACTCAAAAAATAGTAGTTCAAATTGGATGAAAATTTGACAGATTATAGAACACATGCAGGAGCACCTTCGCTGAAGTTTTCATGCTTCGGTTTTGTGTTCTTTGGAAATGGGAGCGTTTTTAAAAAGTGTAAAAATCGCACCACGTTACATAAGACTCTAACAAAATCCGTGAAAAAAACTTTAAAATTCTCCCAAAAATTGAATTTTTTAATTACAAAATTTTACTTAGTCTCAAAAGATGCAGAATTTCATTACCTGTAAAATGAGAATTTTTGTCAAATTTTAGCATGAATAGAAAGTTTCAAAATTCAAAAAATGTTAAATTAGTTGGAAGCAACATCTGTTCAAGTGCACCATAAACTGCGCAATTTTGAACGGTTTTCAGGTGCGGATGTGGGCAGCTGCATTCGTCTGCGCTGATCAATCAATGGGTGCACTCTCCCTACAATTAGCAATTTTCACTAAATTGAAAATAACTTTGTAAATAATGAAAATAATTTCTAGAAACTTTTTGGACTAATTCCAACATATTATTTCAGGCTCCATTGAGACTTGGGGAATGGCCACCCATCCGCGTAGAGGTTGCAATTTTTGAGGGGATGGGTGTGCAGAATCTTCACTGGGAGCCTCAGAAGGTTTTTGGAGTGTGAACTGTGCACATCTGTGTGACTGTTAGTGAAATTTTTGCACTTGGGTGCTGAGTTTCATTTTTTCCAAGTGTCCGCGTGCACTTGTTTGCCCTTAGGGGATATTTGCGTATGGTAATTTAGAATTGGCTTAAGCCATTTTTAATTACAATTTTTCACTTTTTCTCTATACTTAGGCAGTTTTGAGTGAACTTTGTGGTGTTCTAAACCGCAGAGGCTTAGAATCAAAGTGCACCCAGAATCGCAATCTGGGATTGTAGGTTTGGTTTGTGGCCTTTTGCCAAAGATCTACACAAATTTATTTTAAAACATCCAATGTCTTTTAGTGCATTTTTTCTAGTCACGCAGCATTACAAAGCACTGCTCAGTTGCTTGCATTCACATTGAAGGTGTGAGTGCAATACTGAGGTGTGTTTCTGGGAGCCTCAGAAGGTTTTTGGAGTGTGAACTGTGCACATCTGTGTGACTGTTAGTGAAATTTTTGCACTTGGGTGCTGAGTTTCATTTTTTCCAAGTGTCCCCGTGCACTTGTTTGCCCTTAGGGGATATTTGCATATGGTAATTTAAAATTGGCTTAAGCCATTTTTAATTACAATTTTTCACTTTTTCTCTATACTTAGGCAGTTTTGAGTGAACTTTGTGGTGTTCTAAACCGCAAAGGCTTAGAATCGAAGTGCACCCAGAATCGCGATCTGGGATTGTAGGTTTGGTTTGTGGCTTTTTGCCAAAAGATCTACACAAATTTTATTTAAAACATCCAACGTCTTTTAGTGCATTTTTTCTAGTCATGCAGCGTTACAAAGCACTGCTCAGTTGCTTGCATTCACATTGAAGGTGTGAGTGCAATACTGAAGTGTGTTTCTAAACATAAGACGTCACTGTCAAGTGCCCTAAAAGTTCTCTTGTCCTACGTTTTTCGCATTTTCAATTGTTGATGGTTTTCTAGGCAGTCTTTTGTAGGTCCCGCACTCTTGATTGCATTTAAGTGTAGCAGAAGGCCTTTTGACTTTCTGCCTCTTGCCCTGGCTACTAGAACTTATCTGTTTGCCGTGTCCTTTCACTTAAGTGTTTCCTGCAAACTTATTTTGTCGGGGAAGATTACTAGTGAACACAGGGCAAACGCTTATAAGTCGTAGTTTTAACGGACCAGCGTAGATCTACATTTATCTTAGATTAAGATTGTGGGGACTAAAAGGAAGGGCTTGGGTGAGCCTCATCCTTAAATTGTTTACATTGTTATCCTTATTGGGGGAAAATCGATAAAGACCCTGTCGCAACGCTAGAAGAACGTCTTCTTCTGTATGCAATAAATCTTAGTCAATTTTAGTTCCCAAGAATAAACTTTCAACGAGAAGATTGTTGTTCCCGTAAAACCCGAGTTTCGAAGTGAATATAGTCTTCTCGTTATAAAGACGGATACGTATATTTCTTTAGTACATCAACCAACGCCAGACCAACAATGAATACCGAAAATACGCTTCGCGGACCTTAAATAGATTCGAAGTGAACCAGACTACGTACAACGTTAAGTCAGACCTGTGCTCTTGCCCCTGCCCCTTACTGGCGCTTGGTCTGTGACATTTATTACGCGGCGTGACCTCATCAGATTCGGATCTGAGTTGCTAGGCAAGAAAGTATGGTAAACGTTCCGGAACGTCATGGTACCAGAAGCAAGAGAATCAGTATTGTAAACCTGTTGCAGGACACTCGTAATATTTTGGTGACAACATTCCTATACAGAGTTTGATTGATTATCAAGCTGTAAGTTTAACATTAAGGTATTCTCAACGAAACTTGCCATTTTTGTGCCACTGTCAAGGATCACTGGGATTCTTGCAGTTGTCGTCATTAGTGGGGGTCTACTTGGTCTAGCTTTTTGTTATAATTGCCCTTGGTTTTCAATCTTACTCCCTAAATATTTCTTTTGCTATCTGTGGGTAGGACAGCTGCAAGCGAGCAGCTCTACTGCTTGTTCCAAGATCCCCCCTCAATCTTTTCAAAAACCTGAAAGGAACGCCAAACAATTGCGAGGTGTTTCCGTAAGTCCAAGAAAGAGCTTGGCCAGGGCAGTCTTCAACTGCTTTGTAGGTTTTTAAGAGCTAAGAAAGCTCCATCCTTTGTGTTAAGCCATCTGCTTGACGTAAAGAACGTTCAATTATTCTTTGCTAAGAAGGGCGTTAGCACGCCAAGTGCATCTTAGCAAATTTGACAAAAGCAAGTTTTAATCTTGAAAATTTGAATTTGACTGTCATTTTAATTTTGATATTGACTTTACGTTAAAAGACTTCGTGTTATTTTTACTTGAGAAGAAACATTAACGTCATTTTAGCGTTCCATTTGCAGTTATCATTTTGTTCCTGTTTGTTGAGCAAAGCATTTGCGGGTGGAAGGCGGGCCAATAACGTTAAACGTTAATATCAGTGAACTGATTAAATAATTAGAATCTGAATCTTGTAACGTTTTTAAGTTGAAAAAGAGAAAGCTTGTGTTTAATTTACAAGGTTTGTGCACTAATTATTCCTTTGACTTTTTATTCTCAAACTTTCAATTTCAAAGCACCAATAAGGTTCTTGGATTCTTCTGTTTTAACTTACTTACCATTGGTTCTTAATTGAGTACTCAATAGTGCTCAATAGATTCTTTGTTCTAAAAACTTTTAGTTTTACAATTGTTTGCCTGATTTAANTATAGTTCTGTCTGTTCTTAGTCTTTGAGTTTTGTTTACGCCTAGGAGTATAGTTCATAAATCGGAGGGAGGTTTTTATACGGAAACCTGCTGTTGGCAAATTTAATTAGTAAACGCTGATAAACTTAAAGGGTAAGCACTACAGTTGCATGTTCATTCTTACACTACGTTAGCATTCTTTCATCAACTGTTGCACTCTTGGTGCTATTCTTTCTTTGAACGTTTGCCCACTTGGCGCTGAACAGCTCCTTTGTGGAATAATAGTTCAAAAACGCATTCTTGTTCTCTGCTTTGTCTTCTACTTTCAAAAGATTAAAACATTGACTTTAACGTAAGTAATTCTGAAGCCCTAACTTGAAGATTGAGTTAGCCCAGGAATTTACGGAAAGGGACTTTGCGTTAAAGTAAATACATTTCATTTACTCAAACTTGAATTGGTGAAGAGTGTTTTTATATATTAAGATTAACGCTCAAGAAAACAACTTAGGTTCTTGATCTAAGGGGTTGGGTTCTCTATAGTAAAAGGCGAATCTGGGACCAAATCAAAGTGAAGCCTCATAGACGTAATGTTGTGGGCCTGTCAATCTGCCTTAGCGAGACAAAACCAGTCACGTAGAATGCACACAGCAGCGCTGTGTGTTGTAGCACAGGCGGTACAGTGGTGCACTGAGCTTCACAAGGCTTTGGTTCACATCCCCTGTCCGCCAATGTTTTTTTCCTATCTTTTCTTTTGGTTGCTTCTTTACTATCTGCGCTGTATAGTCATACGTCTCTTTCTGTTTCTGTGCTTCATTTTTGATGCTTCCCACCATTTGTTTTTACCTTCCCTTCTATTGCTTCTCTTCTATCTGCGCTTTTGTATTTGTATTTTGCGTACTGTTGTGATGCTTCATTTTTGATGCTTTGTACCATTTGTTTTTACCTTCCCTTCTTCTATTGCTTCTCTTCTATCTGCGCTTTGTATTTGTATTTTGCGTACTGTTGTGTTGCTTCATTTTTGATGCTTCGTACCATTCGTTTTACCTTCCCTTCTATTGCTTCTCTTCTATCTGTGCTGTATATTTGTATGTCTTTCAGTTATTTGGATGCTTCCCACAATTGTATTTTCCTTCCCATTTTTCTATCTGTTCTTTGCAACGTATATGCTGTATGTTTAAACCTTCTTGGCGAGTTTGCGATGCTTTATTTATCGTCGTATTCTATGCTGAATTTGCATCTTTTCACGGACATTTATTATACTATTCTTCACAATAAACAGACATATCAATGATTCATTTCATAATCTTGACTAATAATCCATGATGAACACATTTTTTTTATTGTTGGGTTTAATTTCAATTTTTTTTATATATTACTGCATTTGATTCTCTATTATATGTAAATCAGCACTTCAAAAATCAATCATTATCATGCATTTTTGAGAACATTTGAATTGATTATTTTATATACCTGAACACCACCTCTTGACCAGGTATGATATATTTATGCATTTATTACAGTTTAATTATACATATTTTAATTTTTTATAATATATTTTTGTTAGCGATGTAAAATGTATCATTGCCAATGCATTAACATTGACTTTTTGGTTAGCTATGATAGATTTATTCATTGCTTATGCCCTTGATTTTTATGTTCTCTTGGCATTTGCAATGTTTATCTTTACATGTAAAAGTGTATATTATTAATATTTATATGTGAATCAGCACTTCAAAAATCAGTGCTCATCATGCATTTTTTGAAACATTTTAATTTATTGTTGCACATAGCTAACCATTATCTTATAGCAAGCTATGCTAGTTTTATGCATTTATTAAAGAAAAGTTTTAAATATTTTAATATTTGAACACATATATTCATTTGCAATGTCAAGTCTAACATCGCAAATGAATCAAGAATGACTTTTTGGTTATCTATGAAAGATTTTTTCATCACTTATGCCCTTTGTTTTCATATTTTTGTGGCATTTGCAATGTTTAATTTGCATGTAAAACTGTATATTATGAATATTTATTTGTGAATCAGCAATTCAAAAAACAATCATTCTCATGCATTTTTGAGAACATTTGAATTTAATATTTTATATACCTGAACACCACCTCTTGACCAGGTATGATATATTTAAGCATTTATTATAGTTAATTTAAATTTATGAATTTATTACAGTTTGATTATATATATTTTAATTTTCAAGAATTTATTTTATGATGTAGAATGTAACATTGCCAATGTATTTGTTGTGTTTGCATTATTCATCACCAACAAATTTATACATAGCCAAGTAAAAAATATAATTATACTAATATTTCTACTTTGGCATATATGGGTTAATGAAGTTAGGTACAATCTCACTTATGTATTTTTAAGGTTGAAATATATAATTGTGTTCAGCTGAAAACAAATTTTTTAATATTTCTACTTTGGCATATATGGGTAAATACAAGGTACAATCTCACTTATGTATTTTTAAGGTTGAAATGTATAATTGTGTTCAGCTAAAAATGAATTTTTAATATCTGAGCTGCAAAAATAGTTATTCATAAAATAAAATTAAAATTAATTAATATTATATATATATATATTAAAAACAATAATTAACAATGTGGAATTCCGAAATGATTTAAAATTCCCCAGCAGTTTAATAACACCAAACAACATTAAAACTGCTCTTACTAAATTTCTGGCTACTGAAAATAGTGCATTAACAGCTGCAGAATTAATCAATATTATTCATACAAACCCCTTAACTGTTGGTGCGTTTTTTGGATGCACAACTAACTCTTCTTCGACTTTACCGTTGTCATGTATGTATCATTTGATGACTATAATTCCTATATTAACTGAAAAATCATTTTTTAATTTATTTAAAGTCCATAGTTTACCAATTTCCGAAGAGACTTATCTGGGAAACCCAAAATGGAAACAAGTAAAATTGAAAGAAGATTTCTTACTTATGAATACTGATCAAATTCTAGGATTGGAATATGACAAATTACCTAATTGTGTTGATTCAATTGACTTTTCAAGATGCCAATTATGTAAATTTAATATTATGCCGAATAGACCTGCTAATGAATGCTTACAAGCCCTACTTAAAAACAGAGAGGAAAAAGAAATAAATCAAAAATGTCTACTTGAAAATGTTCCAACTCCTGAGGTCAAGTTTTTAAGATTAGATGAAGATGAATTCGCGTTTGTAAATCCTAAGGAAAGTTGAGTTACACAATACTGTCCAGATCAAGGAAACGGTCCCACTCAAAATTCATACGAATTACCTCATAGTGGAATTATGAAGTTTCATAACTCTTGTCGATATACTATGATAAATGGTCCTGTTTCTGACTTAGTAACTAATCTAGATATAGAAGGAGTTGAACTAAAAACAGTCACCGAAATAACGCCCGAATCAGACAAACGAAAAGTAATAGATGACATTAGTGAAGTGCAAATGCATTTCAGAGATTATGGGCATATTTATTTGCTAGGTTTATCAATTACTTCTATGATTATTATGTGCTGTTTATTATATTTCTGCTACGCAAAAATGAAAGTGTATTTAGTTCGGAGGAGAGCAAATCATTTAATTAGGGAAATTGAAAATGTAGAGTTAATGCCTCCCCGACCTGCTAGGATTTATCCTTCGATAAAATTTGTATAATAAAAGAAAAAGAGATTTCAAGTGTACGCATCTTACTGTTGGAATTCGAATTCACACCAACAGTATGGACCGTACAACTCAAATCCCCCAATCCACACGTAGTCATACTCGGTATTTTTCCTTTCGACGTCATCCTCGTAGAATTCCAATCCCCCCAAGCTGCTAGAATCAGCCATGAACCATGTATTTAAATCAATGGTTTGCAGCTCATCCTAGCTTATTGGAAACGATTTGTATTCTCTGCAAATTTTGGGCTGTTCCTCCTGGACAATAGAACGCCGGTATAAGCACGTCCGAGTTTGGACGTTTACTGTAAAGCCTAACGTACAAACCGGAAGTGCGAATCCCAGAATTCATTTTTGTGTCCCCTCTTAAGAAATCCTGGCACGTTTGGATCCGATCCCGTATCACTTATATCTCACAGTGAACTGGATGGGCACAAACAAGCCAGAACCCCTGACAAGGTTCAACCCGGGACCGAAAATTTGCAATTTCTCAAACGGTGGCACTCCATACCAAGTAGACTATCGTGCTGGGACAAAATTACTATGTTTTGAACCAGAGATTTAAACTAGAGCAAAAAACTGCTAAAATTGCCTAGGGGTCCGCGTTCTATTGAATAGCGTTCAACCTTCAAGGCAAGAAGAGGGGTCCGCATGTAGTAAAATGCGTCAGAGAATCGACGCTTTGCGCAGATGCAGCAATAAAACCATGCCGTCTCCTTGGCTCCCTAAAAAATAGCAGTGAGGCAAAATAACCCCAGATTACACTTATTTTACCTGAAGTAAAAGAATAATTATTTAATTGAAGAAAATTGATTGTTTATACGAGAAAATATATATATTAAGTATATATTGATTATACGTATATATATATACAGTGGTACCTCGTAGAACGAACACCTCATACAACAAACGTTCCACATAACGAATGTTTTTTTTTCTCAAAAATCCGCCATTTTCTGCTCCGCAGAACAAACCAAATTCACATAACGAACTTTTTTTTTCCTAAAAAATCGGAAAAATTCGAAAATTTTTTAAATATTCAATTATTGCTTTAAAAAATTGAAAAAAATTACACAAATCATACATAATATTAATATTTGATGGGAAAGAAAAGAATGTTATTTAACACAGAAATTTGTTTGAATCAGCAATCCCAAAAATGCATTAAAAATCCAGCTGAACCTTGTGCCACTTTCTGAGGACTATTTTCTTCATCAGATTGAAATTTATTAAAACAGTGCATCTAAGGGGTTTCTGCTAAAAAGAACAGTTTTAAAATTAGGCTTCAATTTAAATTTCAAGAGAGGGTAGATTGCAGGTTTAAAACATATTTTTTT
>CAJPEX010005780.1:0-14991 GCA_905338405.1 Notodromas monacha | reverse complement strand
TCGGCTCCTCTCGTCGAGGTTTTGCTGAGATATGCGAATTTATATACGCTTCCTGGCATGGATTTATTTGGGATGAGTGTGAAATCTGGGGGTTTGAAGTCGTCTCGGAATGAGGCCATGCAGGTAAAAACAGTTCATTCGAGTTCGTACGAAAAAGGCGATTGAATGGAATTGCTTCACACTTGTTTTGTGTGAAAATATACGCGTCGAGGCGCTTAAATTTCAGCCAAATATCACTTCCGGTTTCAGGTCAGACGATCCACTCGACACTTATTGTCTTTTTTCGCGCCAATTTCTGTGTTGATTGCTAATCATTGTTTTTCAGAGGATACCCCAATTCTTGAAAGTATGAAACATCAGAATCACATCCCAGAAAAATTAAGACAGTTGGAGGTTTTTTTTAGAGCGTCGTTCATCAAAATGTACTTCGTTTTCCCAAGTTTGGACAGGTACAGGTTCAAATATTTCGAAATTACTTTTTTTTTATTTGAAACACGCCAGCAAATCTCAACTGTATTTACAGTCCATGTATATTTTCACTCGCTACTTACTTGAAAATTTTTTAAAGTATTCCCGTACATTTGGACTCATTTTTGATGAAAATAACCGAATTTTATAAATTCGTCAAAAGAAGGTTGGAAATAAAAAGTAAAACCAGCATTTTTCTTGCATGGTTTAGCTAACATACATATGCACAATTATTTCGTTTACTCGCATCTTTCGATTGATTTAGACTGATTGAAACGAAACAAACAAGGTAGAACGTGGAATGACTAATAATATAGTAGTTCGTAGAAAAAACTTCCACTCCTCGTTTTTCGGAAAGAAAATTTAAAACTAAATTTCAAACTAGATGCTGGTGATAACTTGGATTATAAAAATAAAAAAAAAAATTATACTTGCCAGAAAATGCCATCGAGCTGAGGATTGCTCGGGCAGTGAATGGATAAAAGCTTTAGAATACGCGTGACTGAATATTCGTCCATTTCAGTTCGAATTTTCGTGACCTTTTCGTTTTAAAAAATTATCATTTGTTCGAAGCATCCAGAGAACCGTGCTAAAAATGTCCGTGAAGTTCAGAGATATTTTCTCGCGTCGCAGAGATTCTTGGAAACTCAGCATTCCGTTTATCCTTTGCTGTTTTTTTTTGTTTTTTTTATGTGTGTCACGGACCCAGAAAAAGGAAGTTGAACACATCTGCGAGGAATGCGAACGAGACAATCACAATGATACCAGCTTCTGACCCAGAAAAAACTTTTTCCTCATGCCTTGCATGCAGCAGCAGCAACAGCAAGATTTAGACGACCCCTACCTCTACACTAATGTCTCAGAGTCGCTGTATAGCTTCCGGCAAGCGCCTGGTTAGTGTGCGGATGTTATGTTATTTTATTTTACGTACATATGCATCTTCACATACACGTAGCCTCGAATCGGATAAGAAAAACACCTTTCCAGCTGAACCGACCGAAAAAGGGTAGAAATGAGGCTCGAAAAATATGATGGGGGAAAAAAATAGCTGCTGGGTTCTTCATCATCATGACCCGGTGTGGAGCCGAACACGCCGCCGGGTCCAGCGCACAATCGTACTCGTCGGAATGAGATGATTGTCCTCACATCAAAACCTGACGCCCCGGGGCTAACCGTCCGGAAAATACTGAGGATCAGAAGAAAAAATCTCTTCCCTGACATCTTCCCGAAGATATTCCAAATAGGCGAGTATCTCAAAAACCCGAGGCAGTATATAATATAGAGAGGGAGAGAGACATAGGTAAAGGTGGAAAATTCTTGTTGCTGTTGCAGCAGTTTAGTGCGTGACTTTGATAATTTCAGCGATATTTTATGTAAGGATAAATTAGCTTTGCTGTTTGTCCAGCTCAGTGTGTTACGTGGGGTTATGTGTGTAAGGTACAGTTGTCCTGTGCATGTGAATATCCGTCAAATTAGAATAACGAGTTGCAAAAACAATAACAAGCAATAATGCACAATCGGGAAATTCTATGCGGAATTTCCATACAGCATACGGAAATTCCGCGTGGAATTTCTCGATTGCGATTCTCATATTGCGATTATACCGCAATATGAATACAGTATTGCGCAATAACCTCTCCGCTCAAACTTCCACGTTTTTCCCCACCATTCTTGAGTACTTGTGCTTGTTGTCTTGTTGCATTCGGATTGATTTTATTCTTTTTTGAAATTGCCAACAAGTGAAATACAAGTATATATTTTTTTCTTTTGGGATGCTTACCAAAGTATCTACTGCCGAGTTCCCGGGTGGATTTTGTTACTGATTCATTTCTTTTCTCTAAATTTTGTTTTTTCGGGTTTTGCCCCACAATGTGCATTATATGACAAAAGCAATTAATTTTCTTAGATCATTTTTGGTTTGGTGTGCGGTATTTACTCGAGTACCATGAGCACATTTTTCTCAAAATTCTACAGAGAAAAGTGATAGGTGCACATGATATCTTTTCATCCTTATTGCCTAAACAAGTGTTAGAAGTTTATGCGCGCATTATTTAGGCCAAACACTTGAATACACTTGAATGTCATGGGCAATTTTTGAAAGGAACTTTTAAAATAAAATAAAAAGAAAATTCATGGATTACAAGTTGAATTCATGTTTCAAAATTTTTGAATTCTGATATCTTACTATTGAAATACTGTATTGTATTTTTTCACTCGCTAAAACTGGAATGAATGTCTCTCACTTCGCAATATAATTTCCATCAAAAGTTTATGGTGCAAATTTGGGGTAAGTGTCTCACTCATCAAGGGCACCCAGCTGTTTTTGAATTCACGTGTTAAAGTGAAATATTTAAATAAATGTGCAGTGCCAACTTTATTCTACCAAAGAATACTCAAATCCAAGCTTATTTACTGTCCCAAATTCCAAAAATATGACAAAGCCAGAAGGGATGAAGCATAACGGATATTTTCTCAAAAACCATCCGGCGGAATCATTTCGATGAAACGATTTACAAAATCTCCTTTTTAAGATATGTTTCACTTCAGTCTCACAAATTGTGCGCAATAAACCAATCTGTGTGCTAGCTTTTGGTCTTTTAAATTCTTTTTCCTGCCGAAAAAAAAACAGTCTATTTGGCTTTCTTTCCGCGTCGCAATTTTCTGTTTTTTGAAGTTGAGAAAAACATACTGTATTTCCTTGAATTTATGGAAAGGCTTTCCCATTCCTTCGAGGAACTCGAGAAGTCATTGGATGTTTTCCCATTGAAGTTACTGGAAAAATTTTTCCCACACGCTAACATGCCAAAATATGGTTTTTAAAGTAATCATGTCTGCATCATTATAGGGCTCCACTGATGTATTTGTACGTTTTTTAGTTTTACTTTTGTTTTTGCCTGGGGCGGGATATTTTAAGATACTGTATGTTACTGAAACAAGACTGTTTTGCAATCCTTGCCAAACAGACGGAATAGACGTCTCGTCATCATGATCTGCAAACATGCCCCATGTGGTACTGGTACCAGAAAACCGGGATGGAAAGAGCCTTTTGTACCCTTGCAAGTTGTCCGATTACCAGAATGGTGCTTGTCAAGGTAAGAGGATTGTTACCTTCGCTCATAAGCCATGCTGCTGCAATCACCAGATGATCCCACAACAGGTTTTATGATGTTTCACCACAAGAACAGACAATACCCGTCGAGGTAATTTAGAGCCATATACAAAAATTTTATATCACAGAAGCAAGTGAAATTTCAAAGTTTAAAATCACAAAAAATGGCTGGAGACAGTCTCACTAAGCGAAAAGGGTTAAACTGGGAAGAGAATTGGAGAAAGGATTACAGTAAAACACCAATTGGATAACCAATTATTATTGGATTACAATAAGACACCTCCACCATTGTTTTGTGTGGTTTGTGGTGATTTAACAAGGTTGGCGGTTATAGTTTTTTCAAATTTATTAATCTCTTAGTCCATATTATCCTTTATTTTAAGCAAAAGAGGGTTTTTATTTCTTAGTTTTAATGTGACCCTACGCATTTATTATAAATAGATTACAAGCGTTCTTAAAAATCACATAATCTTTGTTTTTTTCATTTTCAATTGCAGACATCTTGCAGAAAATTGAATCTTGTTAAAGGGGTGTCGAAGAAAAAATTAGTTGGCATGAGCAATTTTGAGCTGTCAATAATTACGGCGGATGGCGTTTTAACGAGTTTTTCAATTTTATTTTCATCAGGGAAGATTTGTTGGGGAAAAATTTGGCACTTGATGGGGTTTGTCTCTACAGTATTTGGAAATGCACCAGGAGGGGGATTTTCTTAAAATTAAAACGCTCGTGAGCCCTTTTATTTTCTGCGTGACTCGCAGTCATGTTTGCGTGCAGATTTTGAGCTATCGACACATAGCTCAAAGTTCAGCGTTAATCACCAGGCTTACTTTCAGCCAGGATTTTGACAAATGATTGCACTATATATAGATAATCGTCAGAGAACTTGCATGCTCTGGAACGCGGGCAATCATTTCCACGCAGGTGGCGTAAAAGATGGCCGGTGCTCTGTAGTCAACGTACCAGTACTAATCTGCTCAACTTTTCTGCGGATCTGCAGCGAAATCTGCCCAATTTCACCAGCTGTGCGCTTCAAGCCTGGAGCAGGTCAGCAAAATATTTTCCTAGCGGTCTAGCCATTACCAAGCTATACTCGAACGGTCTGAATGTGGATTGATGATCAATATTTCCGGGAAATATCGGCCACACTCGCGCGTTGATGTGGTTGGTATTTTCTAATCACCCTTCTTTTAATTTTTATCTCCGCAGGAACTTTGGAAAATCCGAGGGAATACCGACTACTGTACTCAGAGAAAAGGTCGTTTTAATTACAGTGAGACCCCCCACATGCGGACACCTCGACCTGAGGGCAATTCGACATAGGGACACTTATTTTGTAATAAAAAATTAATGAAAAAGGTCCAACATGAGGACACTGACTCGACATAGGGACTTTTCGTTTTAAAATTGCAAATACATTTTTGGCCAAATTACAAGAAACAGATATTTCCAACCCTTAAATTGATGTAAGAAAAGTTCTTGGGCATTTCTCTCACCAATTTATCATCCATTTCGCTAATAATAAAAAAAATGTACCTCCAGCAGAGAGGGACTTCCTTCTCAAAATAGGGACATTTTGTGATAAAATTGCAAATACATTTTAGGCCAAATTACAAGAAACAGATACAGTATTTCCAACCCTAAAATTGATGTAAGAAAAGTTCTTGGGCATTTCTCTTACCAATTTACCATCTATTTAGCTAATAAAAAAAATTTACCTCCAGCAGAAACGGACTTCCTTCTCTCTTTCTCACTTGAATATTATTTTTACAGAGAATGCCAACATTTCCATGTACTGTACGGAGGTATCAGGATTCAATGCCCCAAATTGCCCATAGTTTGTTGAAATATATTGATTGGAATCAGTTTAAATTGTGAGACAATTTTTCTTTTCATGGAATTATCGTGAGTATTTTGTACATGAAACACCAATTAAAAATTTTTATGATTTAAGTCTAAGGGAACATGAGACTCGACTTAGGGACACTCTTGATGATGCACCAATTACGTCCGCATCTCAGGGTCTCACCTACCTTTTATTTTTTTCATTAGCTCCAACTCATTTTTCGGTCTGGAAAAGGAGGGTCGTATCATTTTTAATCTTCATGAGGATCGCTTTAGATGTGAAATATGAAGATATCTTGCTCGCTGTATTGCATTAAAAAATTTAAATGATGGCTGATCATACACGTTCTGTTTACAGTATTTAAAATTTCTCAGTTAGGTAATTGTTTGAAAATTAACCGTGGGGACCAATTTTTTTTCGGTACTTGATTCGAAAACATTTTTTTCAAAATCCTGGAAGGAAAGCCAGCGGCGAATAAACTTGTCGGTGTAAGAAGAGGTCCAAGAGTGGCCAAATTCGTGGCCTGCAGTAAAAGGAAAATTGGCTATAATCGAACGGAAAATTTTGAACATGTATTTTCGGCCCATTTGGCTCGACCAATGCTTGATATAATTCGGAGTTATTCAATATCTTTATCTATTTGAAAGAAATATAATATCCATATGCTAAGGGGACTAAGAATTTCCCCCAGTAGCAGAAAAATATAAATTAGCGTACAGGCACATGCTGGACAGTTACATTAAGAAAAAGTACCATTGAATTCATGATGATAGTCCATGTATCGTACGTGCGTGGTTCGTGGGTGCTAAAATATGTTAAATATTTTTAATATTTGAAAAAACATTAGCATTTGAATTTAGGGTTACTTTAGAAAATCCTAATTCTCAATGCTTTGAAATTTTTACAGTATGCATGTACAGAGAAGCAAAAAAGATATAGGCCGAAATGTAAATGTATACCATAAAACACCCTCGGCCACCTAGTTTTAAATTAGAACCTTTTTATGCTCCGTGCCGCGAGATAAACATTTAAAAGCTGTCCAAATTATCGGTTTTCTTTCCTCGCGGAATTTTTCAACAGGTACCCATTCGAAGTAAATCAACATAAAAAAAATTCGTCGAAATTCTCGTTTTTCTTTCTTCGAGAAACTCGCGGGATTTCTCAACAGATACCCATTCGAGGAATACAATTTTCCCACGACAAAAACAACTTTCGTGTAAAATAGAAGCCAACGATTTTCGTTGCTCTACTGAGCTATTTTTTTGGTGGGGGGGGGGGTTAAAATGACGATTCTCTGCAGAACCGTTTGTTTTCTGTCGATAAAGTTCTCCTTTTACGATAAGATAGAACCATTCCATAAGAGATAACATTTAATATACATTATGGAACTACGAGTGGAATGAACGCTCGAATGTTCGTTATTGTAAAAACGTTTCGAATTTTTTGCAGTAGGGTTTGAGACGAAAAAATTCCACACGGAAATGGCGGATTATCGCGAAATGTAACCCGTTTTAATTCAAAAGGAGTGCTATTGTTTTTAAATCTCTGAAGCGTTTTGCAAACAACTGTTTTCGGGACTTCTTGACGTGTCTTGACACGTGTGCGATAATGTGTGTGACGTGTTTGTGTGCCATTATTGTGCAACTGTCGTCAAATCATTGCCATTTTCTGAAAATAATTTTTGGCTTTTCATTTGCACAACAGTCTTTCTTATATTCATTTTTAACAATATTTCTCAATCATAATTGAAGGCATAAAAAAGGCTGGGAAGCGCTGGGAAATGTATTTAGTTAAATTTGAGTGAATATTCGAAATACAAGACGCAAGTTTTTGTTTTCTTTTTTTTTCTTCCTCTCGCGAAAGCACATGTAAGTAAAAAGTTTAACCGTGTCTCGGTGTTGTCATCAAAGAGCGCCATAGCAGCGGAAGAAATTGCGCAGATGCGCGGTTACGGGCCTTTTTTTTTATTGCGCAAGAGTCGTCAAATCATCACCATCAGCCCCCCGAATCTTCTGGGTGTTTGGCCCGGGTTCTGCCTCGATCATGCATAATGAGCAAGGCAAGCCGACGCAAGGCCGTTCCGGGTTCCGGCCACTGACCCGTCGACCGCATCCATCAATCCGCGGTTGTCTTCGTGACTCGACTGAATCCCGAACCCGGCTCGAAAAAGCACACCCGAAAAACCGGTACCCTTTCCATCAATTGTTCAATAAACCAATAAACCTCGGCCAGCACACTGCATCGTCGTCGTCGACGTCGAACAATTGAACAAAGCTCAGAAAAAGCTGCTGTGAAACGCATATACAGTAAACGTCGAGACTTGAGAAAACAATGGCTGATGGATTTATATATGCGTACCAGGATCCACCCCAGGCATTTCACTAAAACTATGCGCGATAGTAAATCAGAACTTGTATATATTGGAGGAAAATTCAAAGTATATAGGCCAAAGACCATGTCGACAGTTTATTTGAGCTGGCATGAAACATGCTTCAGTGACATTTCAATGAACATCCTGTACTCCAGTCAAAGGAGCGAGTCTTAAAACAGCGAGCAAAAGCAAGAATAAGGTCCAATGCAATTTTTAAAACGTTCCGAGGAAATTTCAAGTTTTTCAATGTAATGCTAAAAGCATATCTGCACATGTAATTAAAAATAAACTCATGAGCGCATCAAATTATACGCCAGAAACATCGAAAATTAATTTCATGAGGTGCAAAGGTTGGCCCAGCAGATTCACCGTAGGTAAGGTCAAGTTATTTCGTTTAAGCTTATTTCCTAACGATTATCTTTTCACAGATTTCTAGGTACTCACATACAATAAATATTTTTGTGTGAAATACGGACGTTCCGGGGAAATTTTTAATTAATTTAGTGTAATGTTAAGATAATATCTGCACATGTATACATGCAAGTGAAAGCACGAAAAAAATGCTTGTGCACATCCGATCAGGCATCAAGACAAATTTTGAAATTCAAGGTACGAAAGTTAGGGCAAGTTACTTCGCTCATGTTTCTTATTATATCGCTATAAAAAAAATTTGGAGACTCTCATGCAGAAAATTGCAATTTTTCATCAAATAAAAAGTCCAGGGAAATTTTGGAGTAATTTACTGTATTGTTAAGAGAATAATATCTGCTCATGTGCGCGTTGGAGTTTTAAAAAAAATACGAAAAATGCCAGTGTAGAGAAAATAAGTACTCATTGAAAAAGTTCAGAAAATTAATTTGAAAATGTGGAAGTTGACTCAAACTTATTTTACGTTAGGTCAGCAGGTAGTTTCGCATGCATACACGGTACTTCTTCGTTTACTTCTTTGTTGTTATTATTTTGAACATTTTTTATGCAGCCTTTCAAAGAAAGTCACCGTCTTCATGAATTCCGAAAACAACCACTCGAAAATATCCTATAAAACAGATCATGCAAATTAGGTTAACAAGCGGTTGCTTCCCAGCAGTGGGCGTAATTTATTACACTGATTACGCCGCTTGTTAAAATATTTTTACCTCAATGAGAAGCATTTTTCCAAGTCCATGTTTACGATGATGAATGCGAAGCAGGGCAGAGACAAATTCCCCGAGGTTTTTGAAACTCGCGTAAACATGCCTTTGTGGATCAACTTGATCACCCGTTGGTAGTTAGTACCCGCTTTTAAAACCGGAACAAGAAAGCCCAGAAAATCGTCCAACAGGCAGCTCAGTTATGTCCGAAGTAATACCCATTGAAGGACCAATTTATGTTCTATTTTCTTTCTTTTTTTTTTTTTTTGCAATGCTTCTTACATTATTTCGAGCGATTGTGAAGGACACGAAAGAATTTCATGGCGTGCGGTGGAGCAATAATGAACGCCAGACGAAATTATTGACCAGGACGACCATAAAAGGATAAATTCTTCCGCCGCACTGGAACCAACTCCACTGTTTTGCAGTTGGGGAGCAAACCCGCAATAATAACGAGCCCTTCCAGGTGTGGAAGACGGCCTTTCGGATCAGACAGGACAACCCGCAAGGTACAGTTTTCCTTGACTGGAAATGGGTCGCGTTTTCGCCATTATTCCCTCTGGGGTTCCGATGCTCACTTGTAGTCTATACAAGTGTGCGTACTTACGAATGAAGTTGCGTGTCTGAGGCATCGAGAACAGCCCATTCCAGCGCTCAACGTTCCAGATTTATTGAATCATGCGGAATTATGCTTGAAATTTAAAATAGTGCGCAACTCCACAGGAGCACCTTGGCTTTCGAGACGTTTTTCCTCAGGAATTTTCTCTGGTTTCCCTGGTTTTGCTTTTAAAAAATTGCTCTATTTTTTTTTTTTACAAAATAGTGAGTAAAACTGCGCACAATTCGAGATTATTACACCAAGAAAGAACTTTGCAAAAATATAAGGAGGTATATGTTTTTTAAGGCCTGAATGAGTTTAAATCAGTTGTCGGTAAGCCTGCATAGCATAAAGCCCGATTTCCGGGATATAGGCCACATAATTTTCGTTTGAATCAGGTGCTAAAAATACAAAAAAATATCACTGCTGCTGAAAATACATTTTTTTCCCACCTAAATCGATGAGGATCTACTTCACTCCCGGTCTATTTGCATCGATACGTTGTAGAAAAGGCTTCTTGTTTTCCAATCAGATTTTTTTCGATTAATCAACGATACGCAAATATTTTAATTTAAAAAAATGCTGATTGAATTTTTGTTTTGAAATACGTTACATTGAAAATGATTACCTGTGAAATTTACTTGACGTCCAATCAGTATACACGCTTTTTTGCGAAGATGTGTGAGCGATTTTTTGGCATTCATATTCGGAAACCAGAAGTGTTCCTTTCTTTGAATGACCTTCGTTTTGCGGGTTATTTTCTTTTTTTTTTAATGTCTTACAGATGAAGAAACAAAATGTACTTTCCACATCCAGGACCATGAATCATATTTTTCAATTAGAGTACAGTATTTCACTAACCAGAATTATTTTCAGTAAGATTCTTTGACATCAATTAGAAAATATGCAAGAAGGTGGTTTTGCGACAAAAACTACTATAACGTCAAATTTTATACAGCTTCCAAATCTGAATTTGCGGTAAAACCTGTCATTATAAAAATATTTGAATATATCTTCACTGCCCTTTGTACAATTTTCGAAAAACAAATTGGGTGAAGTGTTCGCTTCTCAACAGTTTCCCAAAGTCGGACCTGTATTTTCCAGAATTTTCTTGACTCATAAATCACGACTACAACAAAACTGGGGGAATCGTGCTGGGGGCTGAATGCATCCATTTAGCTCTCTAGAATCACGCATAATTAGGTTGTATACTGAATTAGCTAAAAACCTTTAAGTATTCACAAGGAGAAAAGACGGGTTAAATACATGCAAGCTCAGTCATCCAAAACCTGCTTCTGCGCGCAATACCTGTAAATCTTAACCTAGTCGAAAACGGAACAGTATTTTGCATTCCTCCCAGTAGAGTAAAATATTAAAAGTACTGTATTACTTTTTTTTGCCTGATTGAGTGAGTGAACACAGTGCTAAGGTTGCCAACGAATGATTTTTTACTTTTTTTAAGCGTTTTTTTTTCTGCATAACGTTGGTAAGCACAAAGCACTCGTATAGTAGTACGTCACACTACGTCTACTAGCGAACAAGTAGAGGAACCTCAATATTGCATATCATCAAAAAATATCAGTATTTTTATTATTTCAAATTTTGATTAGATCTCGTCCGCATGAAAAATATGTTTCATATGTTTGATATCGCTTAGATTGAAGCATGAAAGTGTGAAAAAGTAGACGTGATGAGTTCTCATCCACATCCACGCAGGCTGGCAAGTTCAACTTTGTTTTCATTTAATTTCCGCGAGGATGAGCTAAATTTGGAAGAAAAGTTCAGCAGATCATCGAATATTCCTCGTAAAATGCAATGAGACCCCCACATGCGGTCAACTTGACCTGCGGACAATTCATCGACATAGAGACACTTATTTTCCCAGAAAAAATTAATAAAAAAGGCTCAACATGAGGACACTGACTCAACATAGGGACATTTTGTGATGAAATTGCATATACATTTCAGGCCAAATTACAAGAAACAGATATTTCCAACACTAAAATTGAAGTAAGAAAAGTTCTTGAACATTTCTCTCACCAATTGACCATCCCTTTAGCTAATTTTTAAAAATTACCTCAAGCGCAGAGGAACCTCTACTTTTTTCTCACTTGAATGTTATTTTTGTATAGATGCCAACATTTCAATGTACAGTACAAAGATACGCTATTCACTATTCAATGCTCCAAATGTTCTTATAATGAGTTAAAAATGTATATTCACTAATTCAAATTCAAGTGAAAAAAAATTTTTTAGGGGAATTCTGAAGAATATTTCTTCCATAAAAAACCAATTAAAAATTATATAATCTATGTCTATGGGAAAACAAGACTCAACTTAGGGACAATTCAACTTAGGGACACTCTTGAAGTCTTGATGCACCAATTATGTCCACATCTTGGGGTCTCACTGTATTCCTATCATCATCATCAACACTGATTTAGACCCCTCCCCCCCCCCCNTGTATTCCTATCATCATCATCAACACTGATTTAGCCCCCCCCCCCCCCCCCCCCCAGAAAAAATATGGGTACAAATAGGCACAAACTCGGTTCCGGACCAGGTGATCAAGTGATGACCGCGAGTTCGGACTCCCGACGACGAGAGAGAGAGAGAGAGAGGATTTCCAGGTGTGCTTATCTCATTCTCGGCCATTCGTTTACTCATTTGCCTCTCGTTGTCCATTTGTTAGTAGTTGTCGACGTTTGTGCTGGGATTTGCATTCTGCCAGCATCAGCAGTCGGCTGCTTGCAATAATGATGATGGTGTTTTTGCCCCGTTGCAGCATCCTTGCGGCTGACCTCGACATCTGCCGTTTCGCCTCTCGCAATTAAACCCGCGACTCCTTTTCCATCACTTTTCTTCGCATCCGCATTCATCAATCGATCAACATAATACGCATAAATGCTGATGACCGTCAACACGCGGGAATGGTTTTGACCTCATCGTCGGGACATTGTAATGAGATGAGTAAGTTTGCCGACACGAAACACGGCCGGACGAAGGATGAATCGTACGCATTGCAAAAGGGTTTCTCAGAAGATGGCAATTATTGGTTAAATTATCCAGCGTTAGGCGTAAATTGCAATAATTCGTCTTTAATGTTTATTCGACCTTTCCTTCATCAGCATTCATTCTATTCGATCAATGCGTGCATAAATGATGATCGTCGACAATTTTCCACTTCTGAAATGCTGGTGTTAACTTCATCAAGAACGTAATGAGATGAATGAAGTGTTGCCCGTTGAAAGCATAATGATCAAGTAACTCTTCGTGATGTTTTCGTAATACAGAGGAATCTCTGTAAAACAATCTAGTTTACAACGACATTTTTCTGTACAACGAATTTGCTCGGTTTTTTCTCTCCGTATTTATGCTACAGGGTTTCTCTTCAGCCAATTATTTTCGGGTCCTTCGAATTTTCGTTGCAGAGTCGAGAGTCCACCAGTATCAATATTTTAGGGCGAAAAATATATAAATTTATTATCTATGATTTCCACGTTCATTATACTGCGATCATTTATTCGATCAATACTGGAAAGACTGATGCCAGTCACCGGGTTTCTTCTTCCGAATGACTGAACTAATGAAAAACATAATTGGATAAATAAACAATACAGCAGGAAAGGATAATTTATTTGAGACAATTTTCTTCGGCAGATGGGCATCATGTACGATTATTTTGATTGATACTTTTTAAGATGCATCATGTATATTTCAAGATGAAAAAGGCAAGCATTGAGCAGAGAAAATGTAGTTTATTTTACAGAGGTGCAACCTATAACTAAGTTTTTTTTTCATAATTTGAAGAGGTGCGGCGTATAATTCACAAACTTCAAGCGGAATGAATCAGTATTTTCGAAACAGAAAACGCTTCCTATGGTTGCTTAAATAGAGTAAAATACTCCCATATTGATATAGATGCTGATCTATAGTTTGAATTGAATTGAATAGTAAGCTTCATTCTCCATTTGTCAGGTTTTGCAAGATTCAAGCAATTTTCCCACACTTAAACGCCCTCCCCTCCCTATTTCCCACATTCATCCTAGTAAATTCCATCACATCAGAATGGAAAATAGAGAAATAAGCCACATATACAGATACTAAAAGAAAGAAATAACATCCTAAAACTTACAATTGCTCAACTGATGTAAATACAGTATGCATACACTTTCTTCCCCTCATCCAACCATGACAAAAACAAAATATCAATAATTTGAAAGTTGAGGCGTAAGGACAAAACTGAACCCAATTTATTTTCAGCTCGCTTTTCCAGAGTGGAAAAAGATCTAGTTTCTCATCAAAGCTTCGCATAATGATTAATCAAAACAAAGCCAGTCCTGATGACCCACTTCCTCAGTTTGTTGCCTTATTCAGTGACACCTCTCATTTTCTGTTACCCGGCGTGAATGATTCCCCACCTTGATGAGGGCAGAGCTTGATGAATTTTCTTCTGAGCCGCCGTCAACCGGTTCATTTATAAGAAACTCGAGCTTGATTCCACTTCACGCAGTGTTTTTGAAATGAACCCGGACGGGGTCATTCATGCGTGTGTCAAGCAACTTATCAGGCGCAGTACTTGCTTCATTTCGGATGCTAATCAGTTCAAGCGTGTTATCGGAATAAAAATACAACATTTTTAGAATGGTCGTATTTCATTAGGAAATGAGGCCCAGGCGCACCTCACTATTTATGAGGTCCATTGATAAATTATTCAATTCAGGGAAGTGACCTCCCTGCTGCTGCTAGAGCTATAGCATGGCAGAGGATTTAAATGTTTATTTACTCAAGATCAAATTTGCATACCTATAATATGACGATCATTTTTCCCATTTGAACACATGGAGCAATTATGAACGTCATTCTTCAAGTCGAGGTCTGATGATATTTTGGGATTCATCTCGTTATCGTTATCAGGCTCTGGAATTTTCTTTTGCCGAAATCAATTTAATGAAATGCAAAAATCTGGATATTGAGATTTACTGTTGTTGAGTTTGTCGGCATTTCAACTTGAGAGATTCTTGACGTACTTGTTCCACTGTTATATATTTCCCAGAAAAATGTAAAATGGGTAACAAAAAAGTTATCAATCTTTCCTATTCCTTCTCCGGAATTTGGTGAATGATGAAATTTTAAAATGAAATAAAGGTGAATTACTCCCATGCAAGAATAAGGAAAGCCTGAACATTTCTTGTGAGACTTTTCCATCTTCAAAAACCGCGTGCGCATTTCATCAGAGCGATTTTTTTTAAACCGTGCATCACGAGTCTAAGAAAAGTTAAATAAAATGTGTTCACTGGTTCGCCTACAGCCATTTTTTCCTGATTGCTTTCATAATACACCCGAACAGTTGAAATGTCAAGTTTGGGAATAATATTTGACACCCATCAGGCACGAATAACGGATACTTTTCCTCGCAGGCCCGCGCGGGAGTGTGTCTCTCTCTCATCATCTGGCTGCAAATTAAATGGT
>CAJPEX010005779.1:3210-14993 GCA_905338405.1 Notodromas monacha | reverse complement strand
TCGTTTCGAAATAAGCTACGCCCCAAGGGTCGAACCAAAAGGCATCTTCCCATTTAAAATTAGTGCATAGACTTGTCAGGCTTTATAAATACTAATTCCTCGTCAAGTTATACAGTACACTATTTTCGTTCATTGGAACGGCAAGCACGAACCATGCGAATTCAGCACTCATCTTCGGTTCGAAGGGAAGTACCGTAGCTGAATGAATCATGTGGAAGTCTTGTCAAATAGAAGATACGCCTTTTTTATCATTCGTATTTTCTAGAAAAAGGTGCGGTCATCATTTCATCCGCCCAGCGATAATCGAGTTTTCATTGCGTATTGAAGAACGGCGTTTAAATTCAAGGGCTTCAGATGAAATCGAGCGACATCTGGTTCGCTCCTAACAAAACCGTCAATGGGAGATTTTTATAAACGCGGATATTCCTAGGAAAAAAAAGTGATAATGCGTTTATACTAATGGTGCTACAGGGTCTACAGTACTGCTACGTGATAAATTTGATGATATCGAATTAGCCCAACTTTCGGGAAATATATACAAGACAAACGGGAAAAATTCATCAATGAACCGATTGGGATCAATGAACCGACTGCGCAACACGTGAAGCGAATTACTGATGATCACTGCACATAAACTGACGAGAATTCCTGGAAATAATTATCGAAGAGGAAAAAAAGAGCACATCATTACGGAAACATTCATTGCATCAACGAAAGAGTAGCTTTGATTGAAGCCAATTCGAATGGCAGCTTCCAAAACATGAATTTCCCAGTGGAAAACAAATGAACTATAGTACAGGTACATAAAAATGCCCCTACAGCATAATGTACAGATGAAGGCTACTCTTTTCCAAGCCTTGAAAAATATCCGTCACTGTATTTTGATCAAAGGTACAGTATAAGAATATGCGCGTTGAAGACTGAACATATCAAGAAAGGAAATGATGCGAACGACCCCGACTGTAGTTGTTCGAATTCATCTTCCTAGAAAAGTCGTTTACATCCGCACGGTTTCTCATCAAACATGCAAATGATGGTGGTCACAATAATCCGAGAAAAATTAAGCCGATTCGAAGTTGACGGAAGAAAGCAAATCAATAATTGATTCCGCGTTTGAAGAAAAGACTATGCATTTACGTTCAAGATCCAAGATTCGCAGCAAGAACAGCTTCTCGAATCGTTCAGCGGTTAATCAATGATTAAATGCTGATCACGTTACTCCTATAAAACATGTGCATATCACCAGATGCTGAAATTTTTGAAAAAATCGTGCTCAGTAACTCATACTCAAGTTAAGCGCTTCAAACCTCTTTCTTTGTTTCAATTACCAGCATTAAGTTTCAACGACTTCCTTTCCGTATTTTTGTCCAGCATTTTCGAAAACTATATACTGTACTGCAGTTGATACAAAGCTCTGAGACATAAGATGATAACAACACAGTACTAACACGACGTTCTTCATTGATAAAATGTTCAAGAATACATTCATTCTTTCTACTTCGCTCGGGAATATCGGCAGCTTGCGACCCACATGCTGCGCCAAATAAGGGTCGTTGGTTTGAAAATAAGTCTTTTCGAGAAATACATTTTGCTTTATCTATTCCTGCTCGGACTTCGACTTCAGCCCGAATCGAAACATTGGCCAGATCATAAAGACAGGTGCGATTACACGTTATCCTGAAAAATTGCAACAACAAAAACTTTCGTTGACGGTAACAAAATCGTAAAATGTAAAAGGATTCCTCAGGCCAATAATAATTTTAAATTCCTGTCGAAGGCGAAAACGCAGAAAAAAACGACAGAACATAAATGGCTGGAAAAAGCGTGGTCGATAATTATTCCTGCCAAATGAAGGGTAGAAGAGACAAGGAGTCCAAGCAGAAGGCTTCAGAAAGATAGAACTTTCACGGGTTTGAAATAGAATTCTGGCTCATCATTCAAACTTCGTAGAAGGCAGAAGTTCAGGAAAAGAATAATTAACAGAGAAATCAGTTTCAAGGGACCCATTTGTTTTCCCGAAAGGTTATTCGGATTAATAGTTGGGATAAATTTATACTGTGAAAAAGGCCTTGGTCAACAAAAAAGAACGATTATCACACACATAAACTCAAAATTATGAGATAAACCCTTGATTTCCCAAAAATAAACCACTGAACAAGAACAAACGCCCTTTTTGACACCGAAATGATTGAACGCATCAATGGAAGAGGGCTGAAATTTTATTTGTATGCTCAAGAAAAATAAGATCCAGTGGTTCATAATTTTCAAGTCCTAATTTTTAAAAATTATTTTCCGAGTTAATATTGATTTATTCTCTTATTGGATGAAAACAGATTTTAGCGACGATACGTTCCTTGCTCATTGAGATGTTTCAGTATACTGTATAATAATGGTTTCAAGAAGGACTCGACATGCAGGGCAATAATATGAATTTCAAAACTAGAAAGGAAAACCTTCCTTCCAAAAAACATACCTTCCTCAACAGCATAAAGCTCTGACCTAAATTAAAACTTCAATAATAAAAGCATTCCCAACATTGGACCACTCCGGTTATTCGGAAGCGAAGGTCCTATTGCAAGTCAGCCGGAAGAAAACATTACCCAAGGGATCAAATACTGACGCCAATCCCAGCATTCCCCCACGGGTGAATGACCCTGCGTGAAAAAGAAACTCCGAATGCGACCCTTGCCCCACTTTCATCCCTCAAGGGATTTCTTTGCTGTTTTGAATTCAGTAGGTGATTTTTAAAATACTGTAGTGAATCTCTATGCATCTCACGCGCTACACGTATCACGGAGCTCGTGCTGTGGCTACATGCTGAACTTGTAGTCATTTTTTTTCTTTCTTCGAGACAATCGGAAGTGCTTTATCAAGGGCAACAACTTGTAAAACGTTTTTTGCTCTTTCTTGTCGGTCGAAGAAGATATTTTTCAATAAACACCGCCCCAATACAAACCACAAAATCTCACAATAAAATTGCTCAGACATTCTACCGTGACGAGAATAATAGTGTCTGGAGATCTTTCAAACTATCTATCGAAGTCGCGATCACAAGATATGATTTAGTGATACGATACAAAATGAAAACAGTATCTTTCCTCGTTGGACTTGAAACTGTTACTCATCATTCAGCAAATATGAAAAATTTATCTTTTTTTTTATAAAATTGAGAACGATTCTTGGCGATCCCACGACTTGCTGTTATTCCTGTTCCACGTTTCGAAGGATCCAAAAGCACATATACTCGTCGGACCCACAACATTGTAAAATTCAAATAAATACTGTTGACTTTCTCCAAAAACATTTTAGAAGAGAAAAATATCAAATTTATATTATTACGATGGAGATGATTACATTTCCAACAAATGAATTATGACCACTCAGCATCAGCAATGGTGAGGATATAAATTGAAAAAGTTAAGACGACTGAAATCCGAAACCTACATCATCGCGGTAATCCTCTGAATGGCGGCCAAAAGCGCGATATTCCCCACCGCACCTACAAGACAAACTCTAAACGAGCCAAAACGCGAGATGAAACAGTTTTACGCGTTCTCAAACAGAGAAAGATCGTATCAACCCGAACACAAATATTTTACCGGAAATCGCCCTGGTCTCGTGTTCCAAAAATCTCATTCCATGTCCAGGACACAACGAAATTCAGCTGGAGTTCGCCGCGGACCAGCTTTGGATGAAGAGGTGAATGCCCATTCGCGACACGACGATCTGCGCGATATTACTTCATTTTCTGCCCTTGTTTTCGGTCGAGGTGCAAAAAAAAAAAACGAGAATTATTGCCGTCAATAGGGTTCAGAGTCTTTTTTTTTTGACAGGCAAGAGATTAAATTACTGTACTGTACTAAACTTCGACAGAGTCAGATACTGTACTGTAAAACCTATGCGAAGGCCAGGTCGAAAAAAATTTATTTTGCAAATTTCGTCTTTCCAGTAAGAAGCTTGCGCCATTCGATTATATTTATAATACTTCAGGATCAATTAAATTATTAGCAACGGTTACCAAGGGATTTTATCATCTTTCGAAAATCTGCGTCATATTTACAGTTTCAGTTCCAATTTAAATAGGAATGAAAAAAATATTTCGCACGTGTAGTTGAAAAGGAATCGCCCTCAGTCGTTGAAACCTGATCAATCCTATTCTTTTACACTTCGTAACCGTTTCGAAAACATTTCTCAGCTATCAAAAACAAAAATCTCAGCATTCCAGGAAAGGCGATCTCAAACTTTTTTTCTCTTATTCTCAAACATGAAACTTCTCGCTAGCTATTGATAATTTGGTACATCACTGGAGAAAGTTTAGGTTGACGAAGCACCGAAATCTCGTAATAAATAAATAAATCATCAATTTATAAATTAAACATGGATTATGGGGTAAATGCGAGATTCTCTGATGGGTGAGTTTTTTTCTAGCATCACCTATGATAACAAAATATGTTAAATTAATAAATACAAAATGAAATAAGGGCTCAGAATACAAGAAATGATCAATAAAATCCTTAAAAAAGAAATTATTACCTAAACGGCCGTAATTTTAAACGAGGCTTTAGAAAAAACTGAAAAATCAGACTGTGCGTTGATTTCAAGCATCCATCATAAATTTAATACAGATTCAAGAAAGTTCAGCGATTTAGAGTGAATAATAAAAAATAGATGTAAATATGAAAACGAAACGTATTTAAAAATCGGACACAATTTTCTGCATCCCAGGTCCCTTGAATTATGCAATCCCCTCTGAAGTACAAAAAAAAAAAAAGACAGCTAGCTTTCGATGACAAACCATGCGCAACATATCATAGATTTCAGCTTTGATAACCAGATACAAAACTTGATAACGTCAATTCGCACCTCCTAGTCGTGCCGACAAACCATTTCATGATTTCGGCTTAGAAACATCCATGCATTTTACACAATATCAGCCGTTAAATATAAAACATAGAATTATCTCGGAACATGAAGAACAAGATACTCTCAATAATGATAACAGAACAGTTTAGGTGATAAAGAGAGGTTCAATCCAGTTACGACAGTTCGATGCCGTGACGAACATAGAAATAAAAACGGGAGACAGTTGATTCGTTCGAAGTTTCCCATGGTTTGCGGCAGTGGAATGGTGTTCATCGGCTCGAAAGATTGCTCAACTACAAAAGCAATTTATCTTCAACTTAACTAGTCAGTTGCTCGTTGAAAAGCCAATCGTGCGAAATTGTAAAGGGTCGTTCTAGATTTGCTTGGACAGTTGGACTCGAGTATTGCCAGAAGTGTGCGGGAATCCGAACTCATAATATATTTACATACTGTGCTGCATTTACGTGTGATACATTTTTGTAATTTTTTATGGTAGACCAAAACGCGGTAACACCAGTACAATCTGATGTGCTCAGCAACTACATGCGATCGCATGTAGGTTTATTCAAGAAAATTTTAAAATACGGTAACACGGAATTACTGCATTTGTAGGACACGAAAACGATGCTTCAAGTAATCTAAAGGTATTCTCAACTAGTTGTTGGCTTATTAGGGCCTTTGGCTGATCACCCTGAAACATTTTCGAAACACTATACAGTAAAGTGAATACTTTATCAGGCCATCACCGGAAAGTATTTATGTCTTACTACGAGACGTGATGAAAAATTATCCTAAAATTCTGAAAAAATCAGCATGGACTCAAAATACAAACCGTACTAACAAATTTCATATTTGAGCGGATTTGGAACAACCCTTGTATCCTGAAAATTACCACATTTTCACGGTCTTTTCGCATTTTTCAAGCATCGACATAAATTTGCGATATTACTTTCGCAGAAATCAACTGAACGCAACCCATCCCTGAAGGAATCCGAGTTGAGCGAAATAATTGTACGGAGAAATGAAACCACGGGATAGCCAAGAACCCGTCAACACGGAGACCAAAAATGATAGCCAAATGAGCACAACGAAACAGAGACGAAGCTTACTTGTTCGCCAAAAACACGTCGACTCAGTGGATATTGGCATGACCAGGGCTGTCCATCTTGAAGATGACGATGATGAATATAAAAGCCCCTCTGACAAGCCGATTTTCACCATCGGTGATACTCCGCATTCAGATCCGAGGGTTCCAACGGCTGAACCGCGAGGTAAGATTCATATCCTTCGTTGGATGGCGCCGATATGAAAATTTTCGCGCTCGTTCTCTGCAAGTAAAAATGGTAAATGTTAGTTTCATCAGCTCGATAAAATTATTATCGACTTGCCTTCATACATCCCAGATCCTGCGCTGCCGGAGACGTCAAAAACCAAGCAGCATCCCCACATGATTCGAATTCATACGAAGTCCGAAGGTGATCTGATGGACCCCAACGAGCACCACATGCATCGTGCCGTGGAGACGCACATAGTCAAAGGATTTCAGAACATAAGGAACGCTTCGAAAAACGTAAGACGCACACATTCAGAATTTCCACAATTATCTGGTAACAGTTCTAACACGATCCAACGAAGACCATCCGAAAGACGGCAAAGAAATTAATTTCACTTCAAATCCTCGCGAACTTTGTCAGATATGGATGAACTTACATACGCAAAAATGAGCACCCTTTTTTCCAATTTCATAAGCTCAAAAATTATGGGGTGCTTATGTTCACTAATTTATGCAATTCGCGTGAATATGCCTCTACAGTATATCAGGAACTTTCCCTGCTCGCGGCCAACAAAAATCGAGCACTTCTTTTCTTCGGTTATTTTGGAATCGGTCAGAAATAATCCAGAAATAGTCAGCTTTTAGAACTTCAAGATGCATGACTCTTTGACTGAAGGGGAAAACCAAGCGGTGTGTAACATCGTTTTTCACTTTTCCGCGGAAAACCTAAATTTAGTCAGAAATTTTAGTTCCCTGGAAAGTCTGAACACCAGGAAAGTAAGTAGGTGCTTACATTCGCCAGGGGGTGCTTATACAGTATTCGCATAGAGACATATTTTTCATCTTTCACGTTGGGACTCATCGAAACAGGTGCTCGAACGAACAGAAACTATCCTCTTCGAACCGGAGTACGACGTTCATTTCGGTTTCACGGATTACCTTTCCGTCGTGGTATCCATTGTAGGATTCTGCCTCGACCTCGGATCCGATATTTCAGTGGCGTACTTCCTATCCAAGGAGCAGGATACACACTGGTGGTTTGTTCTCACCGTAGCACTCATCTTCGTTCCTTCCATTTGCATCAACGGATTTTCATTAGCTTGGCAAGTTGACTTTCAGCAAAGCGGCATTAAAATTCACCATCAAATATAACTAACACAACGTTGCCTTAGGTATTGGCATGAGTCAAACCAAGAAACGCAACACGCAAGAAATTACAATGTGAGGAAGCGCTCAGTTTCGCGAGTGATTTGGGGAGCTCGGGTCCTTATGCATTGTCTTCTTCTTGGACAGTTGCTTCGGTGAGTAGTACCACTGCTTCCATACGGCATAAACAAATAGGATAACGAAAACTATCAACATAAAAATAAAGTTAACAAGATTTTCGGACTCATCGTATCTGGTTTCCAGGTACATCGACATCCTATTCTACGGCACCAAAAGCAGGAAACAACCGAGCAGAGAAGTACTCGGGCCGTACTGCGTGATAGACAAATCGGGAAAGAAGAAGAAAATGGGTGACACATCCAGCGGCTCCAAAGTCAGTACGGATGCCACCGAAGCTACTGAGAAAGTAGATTACAGACACTTGCTCATCTGGGAAGAACGTGACAGCGCAATGCTCGACATGCTTCATTCCATGCTTGGAGATGCACCGCAACTCGTACTTCAGATTTATATTTTAATTAGACGACCTCCCAACACCGGAGATCATTCCGAGTTCCTCGAAGTTGGTGAGTGAAACGCTTTTTTAAATCATGCATCACGGGGAATTTATCCGAAGCTGGTTTCATTAAGAGACCGTTCATATTCAAAGTTAACATAGAAATCATGCGCAATGGAATTCCTCTCGTTTTAGTTCTTGTTCAAACTTTCTCGGTGGCTTCGTCCTTGTTCTCTTTGTCGTGGAGCCTGGCATCTTACAGCGGAGCACTGCGATTCGCGATACCGGAGAAGAAGAACCTCAACATGTGCGGAAAGCTCTTGCAGTTCATGTGGAAATTCTTCACAGTAGGAGTTCGTGTCGTGGCAATGGCTTTATTCGCCTCGGTCTACAGAGGATACCTCATAGTGGGAATTGCAGGGCACTGGGCCATCATGAGTCTTTGGATCTTTTACCAGGTCACTTCAGTAGTTCTTTGCGATCTTGAAAATTTCAAAAACTTCGGATCCATGAAACAACGAGGGATGGTTCAAAAATTTTTGGCACAATGAAAAAAATGCTTCAGGCATTTCACAATCACAATCCCGCTGAAACCTTTGCGGAGTCACTAGAAAAGAAAAAACTTTCAATTGAATCCTCGACATGAAAAATTTTTGCTGAACAATCAACTTTTGGATACAAACTTCAGGCTGACAAAACTTTTCAAATCGGGACATAGCCTTGATATAAATAGTCAGGAAAGTAGACAGTAATTATTCTTTTTTAAATCCGTTCTCTTGTGTCCCTTACAAATATGCGAGTACAGTACTTGAAACCATGATAGAACCATATTTTCTCACCCACAAGGAATGTCTTCTTTCTATTCCAGCATGGGTTCATAGAAATTTGAACATGGATCATGAAGTAATGAAAAGTTAAGAATATCTTCATACTTTGAACAAGACTTCAACGAGGACAACACAAGACTCACAAACTTCATGAACTAGCCCTCGTGCTTCATTTCACGAATAATCTCGTTATTTGGCTCTTATACTCAACAGGGAACAAATTTTTGTAGCACGGAGACAGCCAACAACAGTCTGCAAGAAGCACTTTTCAACGCTACCATGGGTTGGGTATACGTGTTCTGCTTCGTGAACCTCACCCCGCGTCCTTCGCAAATTAAATACATCCTCTTTTATTCTTTAACATTTTCAGAAGAAACCGCTATGGTTCTCGCCTGGTGGATTGATAAATTCCACCTCGGGGAGCGTCCTTGGTACTTTTATGTAGCTTTGCCCGGTGTGCCAGCAGGATTTATTATTGGAATAGGGATCATGATAGCATACTACAAAAAATATCACCCATCAGGACCGATGCCAATCAGGAAAAGTCAATCATCTCCAATTTAGACCGCGAGAACCAAAATTGTATGAATCAGGTTCTCCTGATGCAATGGATTCGATACACATGAACGTTCAAAATCCGGTTTCACAAGCTTTGACTCGAAAATGATTAATTGTATCGATGCGCGTTGAAGCATGGAAGAACGAATTGCAATGATATACAAATTTGCTACGAATCTTGAATGTTTTTCAAACGGAAGGAAAATAATAAAGCGTTCATAATTAATTGTCGCAATTTAATACGCAACGCTTCCCGAACCGGGCGATGAAAAGGCGACTCGTAAAATTTACACCTCGCCTTGTTCCGAAGGGCGAGTAGAAAATTCTACGCGCCGATCATCAGCAAAATCGAAAGTCTGACACTCGACACACCAGACGCATCCAAACGTAAAATTTTTACAAGTTCCGGAAACACCATACCAAGGCCTAGTCGGTATAATCCGGATTTTTGCGGAGGATCACGAAACCTTCCAGAACGTTCGTACATGGAACGAACTCCTCTGTGGCGAGTTCTGCTCGTTCTCCGAACGAAAGAAGCACAGGGGTAGTATGTGTCTGGAATCCGGTGATCGTTTTTGGTTTTCCGGCTTGGCCAACGACGTCCACGGCCTATTGAAGGAAATAAATTTGATAAATTTCTCGACGAAGCTTTGAAAACAGTTCAGAAACACGAAATAATGCAAATTTATGAGCCAGAGGGCGTGTGAAATTAATCGTGCTATGGTTTGAAAAAAAAAAACGAAGGAAAAAAATGTTGGCCATGGAGTTCACACAACCGGCGGGCAGAGAATTTCCAACACATAACACCGTTGACACGTTTAGGATAATTATTCGTACATGAATAATCGGTAACATAAAAGCAAGACTAAATGAAACGAATTTTCCAGTAAAAAATAAAATAAAACATGACGACGAAGTAATCCGAAGGTAATACGCCGAATGGACAGAAAACTCACCTGACCAACACGAACAGACACGGGAAGGGGCTGGAGATCTTCGTCGAATGTAACAAGCATACGTGGATGAATTGCAGTCACGAGGCAATAAAGAAGGTAATGCGACTTCCCTAGAATGGCTGAGAACGAAAATAATAATGAGGAATTGTCATAAAGATGAGGAGAGTTGAAGCCAGCTTACTATGCTTGCAATCCAAGGCAGCCACTAAAGTTGCAAGGAGACCAGCAAGAGCAACAGGCGACAGAAGCTGCTTGTCTGAATGATACGGATTCATCGTCATCGTACCTTTGCCCAAATGAACGAGCCCTTGGGCAATTCGAACCATGAACAATCTGAAATTTATAAAACAACGGGGGTTATTCATTTCCAAGGCATAAAGATTTTGTTAAATCATGCAACTCACGAGTTTGGATCACGATAATAGTACTGCGCCAACTGTCGCAAAAGAGCTGCAATACGAGCGTTATTCGTTCCCGCTCCAACTAGGCCCATTGCCAACACAGCAGCATACTCCACTTCTGGATCATGGTCATGAGAAAACTTCGACAGTGTATCTACAATCGACATCTGCGGGTTCGACACCGAGAGCAAACCCATTGCCAGAGGAACGGCCCGACGGATTGCCGGCTCACAGTAACGCAACTGAAGGAAATTACACATAGGAAAATATTGAAGTAATCATGACACGATATGATCACTATAAGATTACATGATCACAATCTGCAACGCACCAAATGACCGAAGGTTCTCATGCACATTTCAGCACCGATTTCCTCTCCCATAGCTATCAGTGCAATGCCTAGGACTGCAATCGCTTGCTGCTGGGATAGATCAACGCTCGGCTCGTCCTTCTTCTCCTCTTTTCCCTTCTCTTTATCATCCTTCTTATCCTTGTCGTCTTTTTTCTCCTTCTTCTTCAGTAAAATTCAGTACGTGAGAGATATGAGACATGGAAAAACAGATAAAAACCAACCTTTGTAGTTTCTGCGCTAGTACCATCATAGTGCTCCGAGCAGATGTGAAGGAGATTTTGGACTTTCAGAACATTTCCAGAACCGGCATAAGCACACACTTCAACCAGGGTTTTAGCCATCGATCGGAAGGGATCAGCAAGCACATCCAAGGCTGTCAGGGTTACGTCTGCTAATTCCTGTTTTCCAAGATAGCTCAATCCGAGGGCTAGCGGGAGAAATTTTGCAAACGGGTCTTTGAGCTCATCGGGAGTTTTTTCCATGAGAGTTTGCAGAACTGTTGCTGTAACTTCAATATTCCGGGCTCCAACACTGATCAGGCCACAGGATAAAGCCGCCAAACCTATCAACTCCATTGGTGCATTGGCTTCTGCCAGAACAGGCAATAACAGCTCCAAAACCTCGGGTCGATTGGAACCGGCATAAGCAAGACCAAGTCCTAGAATATGAAAACTTCTTCAGTTGAGAATTTGTGAAACAAATCTCTTGAAAATACGAACCCAGAATCGGACCAATTCGCATGACATTATTCGTGTGCACAACGTAGTCCGTTAGTAGAGCCAGAGGGGGATCACACTCATCTCGGACTCCTGCACTGACAATCCCACAAGCCAACAAAGCGCCTGACTGTTCACAAAATAATTAAAAACCGTCAGATGGTCAATTCATTG
>CAJPEX010005778.1:0-11819 GCA_905338405.1 Notodromas monacha | reverse complement strand
GAGGGGGAGTTTTATTAGTTAAAGAGGACAAAAGCGCGTCACGCTGTTTTAACCTGGGGTGACGTGTGAAGAGAGATTTCAAAACAAGGGGAACAGCTGCAAGGAGAAAACCTTGTTTGCTTCCTCGAAGTAAGGTGCAATTTAAAAAGAGGTCTTGGAAACAAACCCGAGTATTTCCTGGATAACAACTTTTTGAAAGAAATTATTGTACAGTATATTGCTTTGTTGAAAAATCTCTTCTACGAACACTCTATAAAAGCAGATTACAAACTTTTTAGATCCATAGAATCCATGGAATAATGATTTACCATGGAATAATGAGAAATCGGTTTACTATCTTCTTGCTTAGTTATTTTATAAATCGTTCTTTTTTATTGTTGAATTAAAAAGGGTACTGCATCGAATAAATTGCTGTATTTTGGAGGCGTTGGGCCCACGCTCAAATTTCTGGGATATAAAACCTTTTTCGTTAAAAATACTGTCGTAAAAATGTTTACGGTCAGACAATTATAGGTGTAAAGACTCTCAAAGCAGTATCAAATCCATTTTTCAGACATTGGCTTCGAGAAAAAGAAAGATTTGCTTTCGCGGGAAAGGCGGAAACGATTGCTTATAGCAATCACTTTTCCACTCAACAGTAATGAGAGGGGAAAACATCAGAAGAAAAATCGTGAGAGCCTTTGCCCAGTATTTCTCCTCAATCACGAGCACTTCGTTAAAATTCCTTGCATCACACTCTCCGAATCATCCCACAGAAAAAAAAATACACAAGTGTTGATCCTCTTCATAAGAAGCATCACTTGCGACAAGACAATGTTTCGATTCTCTTCCCAGCATTATTGTGGGGAATATAAGGAAAGTGAGAAAAAAAATCGAATAAATCTATCAAAGACAATATATAACAGGGAATCACAGGGGCGGAGACCCGGTGACGCAATGAATCCGGTCACGCAAACATCCAGGTCGGAAAATAGGTTCCTGTTGCTACACCTCATCGAAGTAATCATTTCCAACGAGGTCCATGTGCTGTTGCTGTACTTTCATTCCTAATTTTTTCTTTGGAATAATCTTCACACTGATGCAACACCACGAAACAAAGAAGAAAAAATGCAGCAATTCAGAAAATGGCAAGAGATTACTGGCCGTGTTATCAAACGTTTCCCTCACTTCCTTGGATATAGTACGAGAAGTACTTTGGTCCTTTTCGAAAGTTGTGCCACGATCTAAACGTGCTTCTATCAGAAGTTAACATCGTCACTTTATGGCTTTTAGCCACACACGTCGTTCTGAATATGAGAAAGAAAATAAATCAGTAACCATTTACGCATTTTTAAAAATTCAATCAGGTATTACGTATTCAAATTTATTTTTCGCAGATTTCTGTGCTTTTTGTACTGCTGATCTTTTGACATTTTTGAATGCTTACGCACTTTTCCATCTCCAAAAGACAAAACAGAAATACAATACTGAGAGGAATTCATGATTTTTTATGAGATTTTTTTAATCCCTTTCTGATACACCATGGAAATAGTCAATTTTTTAAAGGAATCCATGCAGTTTTATTCAGTTCATCCATTTTTTCAAATCACTTTAAGCGGTACCCAACCAAAAGACCCTTTGCCAAAAGCCACTTTTATTTTATGCAAGTTTCATAGCTGTATTATGTGGCCCTGAGAAGGGCTGCTTGATTTCATTAGTCCTCAAAATGACTGTTGGATAATCATCTTCAATATTGCCTTCTGCAGCCTCTTCCTCAGTGTCACTGATGCTCTCAAGGTCATTTTTTTTCTCAATGTGGCCCTCTTATCCCATCTCCTTCTTGATTAGCTCATTTCCAGCACCTAGCACTGGCATTTGTGTTCTTAACCATGAATAAATAACCATTGTAGTATGCCTTTTCACCACCCTTCAGATTTTTGATGATCTGAAGTACACCAGCCATTGGATCAAAAAGGTGAACTGTAGATTTTGCAGAAGTCAGCAAGCAATTATGCTTTGACATCCAAAGAATCACTGATGACCACTGCAGGTGAGGAATCCCTTTATATACTCAACTTACAAACATATCTGGTACTTGGCCTTGTCCTGGGCCTGCTGGTGAAAGGTGCAGCTTACCATCAAGAGATACAAGAATACCTGTAATCCCCAATTTTTGCATCAAGCAGGACTTTTGGCAGGGGGGCTTTTGACCTAGGGAGGCTTATGGCAGGGGGGCTTTCAGGGGGGCTTTTGACCTAGGGGGCTTTTGGCAGGGGGGCTTTTGGACTACACCCACTTTAAGCAATATGTAAGTGGATCAGCAAATTGATATTAAAATGAGCGTTTCAGTACATGCAAGCTTGCTGGACACGAGTCACAAAGGTGATCCACGATTTTTTTAAATGTGTATGCGAAAAAAAAAATTGGAAGCTATGTTTCGAAGAACAATCGGCAGAAGAATAGTAGAATAGGCGGAAACACATCGACTCGACGTATAGCCAAAAATTCTGCGCTCCCAGATTTATTTTTTTTATTTTTGGGAAGGAGTTCAGGAGGACAAAAGTTTACCTCCCTCTCTGAACAAGCCTTTGCTATCGGCTGATCAGTGTTACCAATAAATACGTCTCTCAAAGGGCAACCCGAAAACGAGAATTCGAGAATGCTTTCAACATAAATCAGTCCTGTTAAGCACCATAGCATTCTTTGAAATAAGATTGCCTCGCGTCTTCCAACACATTGACCAAATGGAAAAAACATGTTTCATTGGATCATTCAAAATTTGTGATAATTTTTCCACACAAAAAATTTTGCGGGATATATTCGTAATGTTTTGAGCACAAAAAGGGGTTTTGAAATTAGCAACGAATTGGCTAAAAATATTCATTTCAAAATTTAAATACTTGCTCACTGGAATGCAAAACTCAGCTTTCTCAAACTTTCAAAATATATTCACACTATAGCATGTCAGAAAAAAATCAGAATGATTGATTAGGACATTCTTCTTCAAGGCATTTCTCTTTTTTCCTATATGAAAGTTGACATTCAAAAGTATTCTCACAAAGCTCAAGAATTCCAGGAAATGAAGTAATTTGCTAAAAAAAAAAATAGCACGTACAGTGTTTTTGCACAATACGTTTGTATACCAAGTGGGCGTACATTTTTTCTGCAAGTAATTCACCCGTTTGCTAAATTCAGCCAAAAATGTAATTTTCAACCATCCAGAAAAAATTTCTTTTCCCTTTTCAGACCCATAGGCCTTTGTCTTTTTATGCTTCATTAAATCAAAGGGGAGAAATTTGCATCCAAGAGTTTGAAATATGTTAAAATTATAACCATAAGAAGAGTGGATATGTGAAATATATTTCATCAAAATAAATTGATGCGCCCAATAAGATATTATTTCAAAGTATGAATGAATGAACAGAACACTTTATTTGCCGCTTTTCAGCGTTCACAAGGCACAACCAAGACTCCCACATCCAAACCCCCTCCCCACCCAACCCAAATCCCTTCAAAGACATTCAATCACTTCAAAGCAGGAAACAAAGCACAAATTGATGACAAAAATAAAAAAGAACACACTCCACAAAATAAAGCTGGACATCTGACACGTTTGCATACAGCCACCCATTTCTTGACATTGAAAACAAATTAGCAGTAAAATTTTATCTAAAGCACAAGGTTTTCAGCTTGATTCTGCATGAGATTTAGTTGATTGAACAATGTAGAGAGAATCTTTGATGAGAAATCATATTAGGCCAACAGTTTATCTTGATCCTTTAAGATTTCAGAAAGTGTCTCTTCATTGAATTTCAGTACATTTATATCTTTCTTAAGCTGATTTCTATCCATATGAAATGCTGGACATAAGAAGAGAAGGTGTTCTGGTGATGCACGAACTAATGTTTTTACACCACTTAGACACCTTTGAGAGTTGAATGAATTTTTTACTAAAATGCAATGAATTTGTGAAAATAGCTACAGCATCATGTATTGATGGGATGTTTCAAAGTAAAACCTCAATATTAAAAATGAGTTATTACGTATTTCTTGCTGGCAAACCAAATATTCAGATCACTCGCTGCGCTGCCCAAAACTTGCACGAATTCTCAGCTCCCAATAACCCGGGCCTTTTGGCAACTCCGTGTACTTCCAAAAGAGATTAAGAATCAGCCATGTTCAGCAGCAAACAAAAGTCAGACAGAACCAGCAAAAGAAGAGAACAGCAAACGATCGCCGGAATCTCACCCAACACTTTGCAGTCCCGCGCTGCTTCGAACCAGTGTCGACCCGAACTCCGCGCCGAAAGCACTTCTGAAGCTTATTTGAGAGAAAGAAAAAAAAACACCATCTCGGTTTCTAACCTGAAGTTATTTCGAAGTGAACATCAACGGAACGATGTTTTCAGCGAATGATCGGAAAGCAGCTAGACTTGCTTGATTTGAATAAACTCGGTTTTCAAAGCAACCCCGTGTTCATCTGACTGCTGCTGACGACGACATAATGGCGAAAAAGCGTGAGTTTGAAATAGTTTGCAGGGAAATGTATTTCATATTCTCGTGATGAAAAAGAAGTGCCGACTGAAAAATGAGCATGAATGTCAAATGCTTTTAGATATTTGAGGTTCGTGAACCATACAATCGTCTTGGAAGAATATGCAAATAAGTGTGTGATTTTTCTAAGCTTCTCCGAGAGCTTATTTTCGGAAATCTTATCACGGAAATCCGGTGTTTTCCTTCCGTGGGCGTGTTGGTGAATGAGAATACGCCTTCCACGGTTTTTTGCCTTACACTGGAGGAGAACCGATAAAAATATGTCAGAACCCGTTATAGGACGTCAATCCGAATCAAATCCACCATTGCATGGCTAAAGTATTGAGTCAAAGGCAGAATAAAATTCAATAATGGAGCCTGGTGGAAAAATATTGCCTAGCAAAAAAATATACTTCTCACAAACTGCTAGATTTTGTCTGTTATGCAAGAGGAGAAACTGCCTCCAGAGCTGGCAGTCTGTTCTGCAAAAATCTGTTGTGCAGGGCTTGACTCTATACTCTATAGCATGAAATAACAGCACATGAAAGTGACAACAAACCTTAATGGGAGCTAGCACGCATCAGGTGATGGCAAGAACACCTCAAAACAGGTCAATGCAGATCCAGTTCAACTTAGGTCAGGTGCAGCATTAATTGGCTCTTACTAAAAATTGGTTTCCTCATTATGGACCTCTGATAAGCGATTTTCTAATCCACTTTAAAAAGTGTAAACATTTTTCTTCTTTAATTTGCATTTGAACAGAGAAAAAATGGTCACGTTTCATTGGGGAACTTTTGAGGTCTGTTTGTGGATTCTCCAAATGCTTTATTTGATTGTATCTTCATTCACTATTTTGAAATTATCAATTATTTTGCCTGAACTCCTCTGCTGTTTGAAAAATAATGAAAGCGCGAGGCTTTTTCTTTTCTCAAAAGGCATTTGCACAGATTGCCTTATATGTAAGTTGAGGCATATAAAATATTTTGTCAAGGTTTACCACTACATTGTTGCTATTCAATTTGATGATATTTACCTTGAATTGAAGACAAAACCACTGGAAATGTATGTGGAGGTGTAAGATGCTTCAGTGGAGTCTGCAGTGCACAAAAAGCAGAATTTTGGCGCAGTCAGTGCATTTAACCCTTGGACGGCGGAGGGTTCTTTCCCATTGCTGGCCAAAATCGGATTATTTTTGTATGCTGTGGTGTTTTAAGTTTTCTGAAGGTCAGAAAAGACCTTCCAGGTGGGCTGAGGCAAAGTTGGGATTAATCCAAGAAAAGCCCATTGCTTAGCATAGGATATTTTAAATTTTCCCATGAAATTTTTCTGTGCAAAAGGAAAAAAAACATCAGATTTTCCCCCAACTTTGTCCTCAAATTCCTGTTGCCCTTTTTTTATTTTCTGCCCTGAGGTGTAGCTAAATTTTGCGAAAATAGTCCAACTTTGCCGCCCAAGGGTTAAAGACATAGTATAGTAGTATACTGTATTTACTTGAGTACCATGCACCATTGAGTATGGCGCGCACCCCCATTTTTCTACCAGAAATTAGTTTGTAAACCTATCCTTGTGTAAGATGTGCACCCCAGTTTTTTGTTGTTGCTGAAAAAAAATGTGAAATTGAATTGAAATGTGAAAATGTTTTATTTTTAAATTCATTTTTCCTCATGAATATTTTGTCTTTCTCTTTTTCCATCTACAGAAGTAGTTAAAATGCATTTGCAATATAGGACAGCTTCCTCAATTAGATGAATATTACCCCCTTCCTTTACTTCCTGTTGCATCTCCAAGTGATGAAACAAATTGAGCCATTATTCCCCATACCGGAAGAGACTTGGAGCCACACTTTTCCTCTTCAATTTTTTTTACTTGGGTGTGAGGGGCACTGGTTTTGGGAATTGTTCTCTAAAATTTATCCCTGATTACCATGCGCACCCTATTTTTCTGCCTCAAGTTCTAGAAAAAAGTGCATGTGGTACTTGAGTAAATACGGTAATCTGTGACCTGAAAAAGGACATCAAAGTAATATTTTGAAATTAGCCCTTCTGCAGCAAAGTTGTTTTTTCAGATTTTGGGTGCACTCCTGCATGACATTCACAAAAAAAACCATGACGGTGGGTGCAGGGCAAATTCAGGAAAAATCCTGATATTTTTTTCCACTTTCCACAGAAAAACTGTACAGTACTCATAAATTAAAAAAATTATATCTTCCAGGCTCACTTTCTTTCCCCTGGCCTTGTGATTGTTTTCCCCATTTAAAGATTCCTCTTCCTTCTTCCTCCCAAAAACAAAATTCCAAATTCATTCCACTGCCAATTCTCAAGCTGATTTTAGAGCTGAAAACCTTGCTTTGATGATTCCTGCAATATTTTGTGAGACTAACTTGTGTGTGTGTGTGTGATTATGCTTGCGTGCACTACAAGATTCACTGAGTAACTAAATTCTGTATTAGGACTTGAATAAATCAAAAGCTTTTTTGGAGACTTTACAAAAAGGTTCCCAGCCCGTCCCAGGCCAATTGTCGCCTTTCATTCATTAATTTCTTCCAATTTTCTTTGTTGAAACACTCAGTCTCTAACATAATGCATGAGGAAATGTATGTACAAAGTTATCCAATTTCTTTGTGATTAAAATTCCATTTTTTATCACAGTAACAGGCAAATGATGACTGATTCTTTTCAAATTTTCCCTGAATAAAGGAGCAGAAGGACTGGGAAACCATGGATTTCCGCAAATTGGGTGCAAAAATACGAAGAGAACAGTGTCGTCAGCAGTGACAGCAATATTTTTGGTGTCGTGGGTGTCACTGACAACGTCAGTGTCAGCTTCTCCAGTGCGGATCGTTTCACATGCTTACAGATCCAATCCTGTCAGTGTTGCCAGCAGTCCCGTGTATCCGATTGTGCAGCAGTCATTGCTGAGGTCCCCTGCCAACACCAACCGACCAACTGCTCTTCAGTCTACCCAGAGGTCTGTTGCAGTTTCTCTAAAAATCCGGGGTAATTCATCAAAGACATATTAAAATCAGCGTGGAATGATCATAATTCAAACGAAAATAAACGTTGAGTAATATTAATAATAATATTGGATGGGCGACAAAACGCCTGAGGGCAAATGCTTTTAGTCTCATATATGAGATAAGAACCACGAAATTTGACCTTTTTAAAAGGAAAATTTCATTAATACCTGGAACTGTTGGGAGCATTAGAAAACTTGTTCAAGTACTGCCATGAGAAATATATCACCAAGATTATGCTACTTTCAAACAATTTTGACAGTTTCAGGAGCCTGTTTTAAAAAATCTGAATCCTCAGAATATTATCAAGGAAAAACATCGTTTTCCAGCAAAATACTGCACGAAAATTGAAGAACAAAGTTTTCCTCTTGCTGAGAAAGTTTTTTTTCTACCAAAGGTTGTTCGTGACGTTTTCTTACGAGAACCCTTTTTGATTCTAATAATACCGTGAGTTGATTCAAAACTGCTTTCTCCTAGAGAGAAAGTGAAAGAACTGGGAAATTAATTAATTCTGAAAGCTGTGACGGAAAGAGAGCAAAAGACTAAAATTACTTCTGCTGATGACTCTTGAAACTGTTGTTCTGCATTTTTTTTAAATCATAAAAGCATTTTTTTCTGCGTTTGGCCTTTACAATGTCGTTCTAAACAAATTGATGAAAGAGAATTCCACCTGCATCTTGTAACTGGACTCAAATTAATGGATACTATTGTCAATTTTAATTTTCCGAGAAAATAGCCTCGCAAACAGCATTACTTGAGGTAAATAAGATTTTGATCATTTCTTTGCTCTCTATCACGTGGAAGTTGATGCTAAGCTGATTTCCCACGCATGCGAAATGTGAGATTCGTGAAAGCGGCTTCATATTGTTGGATCAACGCTTTCGGCAACATTTTTTTCCCCTTTGCTGTTGAGCCCTTGAAAGTTCATTTGCTTAAGAAAGTGGGAGATGATGGAAGCAGATGAAGAGGAGAGAAAATAAAATGATATGAGAAAATAAATTTTTTCCGGGGTCGTAGTTCATCCGTGGGACGTAACGAGACGAAGAACATAACCCGCTGTTTCCGAGCAAAGTTTAGAAATACTTGTGAATTTTACAACGAAAGTGGTTAAATTCAAACGTGGGATAGTATTTTTCGAGTTATTTATCAAAATTCGCGTTATTTTTTTGGCGAAGAATTGTGACATTCGAGTGGCATAAATATTCCGGCTCAACAGCATCATCGAAAAAAATATTGATATTAATCGCTTAAATGTTGCAAAGCAGTCGCGTATTTTGATCGAATTATCTGGCGAACCTTCAACAGAGGAACCATTAAAATTTTAGATTTATTTATTTTTTTCTGATATTCATCGCGAGTTGACGCTATGTACAACACTTGCCTAAGAAAATTGAGTTCATCTTCCAAAAATTGGATCACAAAATTTTTCCTCTGCGAGTTTCGTCCATTGCTCTTTTCACCTTGAGATTGATTTATAAATTTATTCTAATTTTTTTTGTCTCAATAATTGTGAGTTCCAAGAGGAAGGTTTTCTCGATATTATTCCCTTTTTTCAAAAAACAGAATCAAATTTCAATTTTCGCGTTAACGTATCTTTAGCTTTTTACACTGAATTTTTAATGGAATATGTTTTTAGAATTCAAACGAATAGAATAATATGACGAATAAGAAATCCTTTACAAGAAATTCGAAGTATAATATTTGAAAAAATGTTTAAATGAAGTTTAGTACGTGCAATCTACTTCGAAACAATTCTCCGACTTTATCAAACGGTGATTATAAATTATTATTACTTCTGGAGGAGTTCGAACCAAAAGTTCCAGTTTATTTTCATGCAATTGCGAAATAGAGCCGAATCAATTTTACTCGACTTCTATGTCAAGGTTGAGAAGCTGGTTATATTTGCTTATCGCGTCAATCACCATTAATGAAGCATTGCGACACACATTTCTTTATTATTTCCGGAAGATTAAAAAGCAGTCAGTGACAAACCGGTCAACGAAGTTTCCTTATATTGTTTTCCTTCATACAAATATTTATAGACGCGATCAGTTTTTTTTTTAGATTCAGTTCTAGAAGCATATCTGCGTTGATGCGAGAATATTGGCGAAATTTCGTTGTAAAGAAACAAATCTCATCCGCTGAAAAGAATACAATTATGCTTTTGCTGAGGAATTGTTTTTTAATTTCAGAAATCGATCAAAGACTTTCTGTTTGCGTGTGTTTCCGGAATTCAACATTTGCGCAGAATTATAAAAATCATCGATATATGCTGAACGAAACCAAGTCTCACAGCAATTATTCGAAAGTAGAAAAAAATGAAAGGTAAATCACTGAATTAAGTCTTCAAATCCCGAGAAGAACACTTGAAGCTCGTCGTATCTTCCATGAAGCAAGTCCTACATTCTTTTCCCGAAGCCGGAACAAGTTTCTCGCCTACCAATCAGATCATGGGCTCATCGCAATTTTGAAATCAATGTCTTGTCTTCGCCCACACGAACCGCGAAACGTGTTGAGGAAGAAAAAAATGAAAATACGAATAGAAATGAAAGAATGTGAGCAGAAAAAAAATAGTAATGAAATAGTGGATGAGGTTTTCGAGTCGCAGACCAACTGACTGCGTGATGACGTCAAAAAGCGTGGGCAGATTCAATAACTCTCCCTTTCATTCTGTTGCTCCGATGTCGAAAAATCGTCCAGACGACGGAAATCCTGCGAAATAGAGTATTTCGAAATACCTTTTTGTTTCAATGGAAAGTTGTTCATAGGATATTTTTCGCTGCGTTTTTCGTTTTTATTTCAAGTCGATAGACTCAAGTTGTCGATCGTAAAGCTTCGAGGCGAGAACCACTGTACATTATAAAAATTGAACGACGAAGGAAGAAATTATTTCGCGTTTTAACAACTACAAAAGCAAAATCATGGCAGGAATGTTCCGTGATTTCGTCTCGCTGTTGCGACATGAGCAGGAATGACGCGTTCGAAGAAAAATTCAGATGATCACAGTCATAAATTCTGGAATGACTGTGTTCGTAGAAATATTTCCTCATGTCGAGGTGATGAAATGACACGGGAACACAACACCTGTTGACATATTGGTGCTCAAAGAGCACTTGGAAGGGATTTATGAGCCGTGTCAAAGAGCGAGGAATTTTCCCAGACATTCACCTCGTCATGCCACATGTTTCTTGGATGAGTCATCTTATTTCTTCCGTGTTAATTTTATAGACAAGTTGATAAATTCATCGCGTGCTTATTCAGTCGAGGGGCATGATCAATAAGGGCGAACTTTCCCAATGAGCTTGCTTCACTATAAGGAATTAATTGGGGGAGAAGTTATTTTTATTTAGTCATTTTTGACATCTCTGGTCTGGATATAAGTCGTTTTGGCTTCAATGTCTGATTTTCTCAGTTTTGAAATAAATAAATTTTTCTGTGAATCTTCGTGTTTCTGCATCCTGCAAATTTTGAGCTTATGAATTGCCCCATCCATATTTTAAAGACAGAAACAATATTTGCAGTCTTTTTTGCATTTTCATTCCTGTAACTATATTGTAGACCAAAATTAGTTTTAAATGAAAAAAAACCTCATTTGATCAATATCTGAAAATTTAGAAAATTTTTTTATTTCACATTCCAATATGCCGTACACCATGAGCCACATTTGGGGATCAAGGTAAAGGTGTTACCTTGCAGTTTGACTCGATAATCCATAGTCAGACTAGAGTAAAATTTCAAAGTGGTGAAATTGGGACACTTCATAAAATTGAGAAATATCAGCACAAAAATGCAAAAAGGAGGGGCCAAAGCAAGTCAAAGTCTGGGCCAGAGGTCAAATTACAAGTCAACTTCCATGCAAATTTGAATGTCAAATGGCTTGGTGGTCAAATTGCAGGTCAAATTGCCAGGCACAACCTGAATTTGCATCTGCTGTTAATTATGTGTAAAATGAAAACTTGGAACAAAAATGTTGCTGCACTCAGATCTATAGCAGGGCTTCAAAGATATGCTAGAAGTTTGAATATAGCTACAAGAGAAAGTACTTTTCTTGCTATCAGGTGTAAATCGATAGCTATCCTGTTCAAATCAGGTCTCAATTTTTGTTTGGAATTTTGGAGTTGAGTTGAGAAAACTTTGTTAACCTAGATACTCTATACTTGTTGCAGGTTCTCTGTATACGGAAATTACCCATTTTATTTCCTTCCAGGAACAAGTGGTGATTTTCTCCCTCTGCAGCTGTTCCTTGTTTTTCTCCTATGCAAAACGACGTCCGCATTAATGCGTGACGCTTTTCC
>CAJPEX010005777.1:0-12577 GCA_905338405.1 Notodromas monacha | reverse complement strand
AGACGGGTGCTGGGGTTAAGGTCTGCTCCACTGCTGCTGTTATATACGTGCCTACTTCCGGTCTCTGAAGCTGCTTGCTTGCCGCCTTTCGCGTCCTTCCTGGCCACGGTGCCTGTGCTCGTTACACCGCGTTGAGCACGGCCCTCGAGGGACGCCCTCCCGTAAACTCGTTTTGGAAATCGCCAGTTCGTTGCCGCATCCGGTGGGGCTTCCGGGCTGTGGAGGGCAAGTTTCCGCTCAAAAATATCGGTCCCCAAGAATAACGTGGCGACGTTACGAACGGCCCTCACTCAAGTCATGACTGCATGACCAGTCCAACTGATGCCTGACAAACTGCGCACCCCCTCCCCCAATGAGTAGGAAGTTATCCAAGTAATTGACCGAACATGTCCAAAAAATATTAACATCTTGTCCTTTATTTGTTAACCTTGTGATAGTGAAGGATTCATATCTGTCCTGAGGCAGAGTCAGGATTTAATTTGGGGGGTGTTGAGGCACATTTCAGTTTGACCAAAGGTCACTGAGATACCATCAGGTTGAGAGGGCCGAAGTTGGGAAAAAAAATCCAGGAAGGGTGAATCCTTTGTCTTGAGAAATTCTCAGTGTTAAGCTTATGCTAGAAAAGCACAAAAAACATCAACCTGGGAGACATTGTTTTAGGCAAATTTTTCAGCAGGATTATAAAAAATATACTGTATTTGGCTTTTGCCTGAATTAGGCCTTGGTTCAAAAATGCAATTTTTTTAGTGCTCATCATGATCATGGGCACAACATTTTACCAAAATATCCCAACTTTGCTGCACATCCATAACTTATCCAAAGATGGCCATGAAAGTCCTGCATTGGAGTTGTCCCAGTTCCCTCCAACAAATTTGCCATTTTTGTTATCCTAAAGTCATATGATAAGAAGTTGTCTTTTGGATGGATTTTGCATACAAATTGGATATGTTGTTTCATCCAAAACTTCTTCAAGAGAACTTGTCCAAAACTTAATCCATTTTTGGCAAAAATCTGGGAGAAGTTGCTTCAGATAAGTTTTGGAGAAAAATGGACAAATTCTTGCTCACTGGGCCATGGAAAACTGAACTTTGAGTTCAGATGTGTGATGTTGACTGGTGCTTGGGTCTCAGCTGAATTGCTCTCAGCTTTGCTGTGTTCAATTGGTTGGCTTTCATCTGGACAGCGCTCATCAGTTGCTTGACTCCCTGCTATGAGGGGCGTTCAGTTGATCTTGGCGCTCATTTGACCTCGCACCCAGCAATACATGCTTCACGTGCATATATCAGCCTGTGAACGGGAAATGCGCCGAGATTCCGGGGTTCGATGTTCAATGCAGAAGCTGTGGGCAAGGATGGGTAGAATGGCACTCGCGAAAATGCCAGCGAGTGGAAATGGCGGTTAAACGGCATTTCATGTCCGGGTTGATAAATGCTTGTAGTTTCGGTGCTCCCCACGGATGGGTTCAAAAACACGCATTTTCTCCCGAGCTTCGCCTTTTTCGTCTTTTTGACCATCAGATAAACCGCCAACGATGCACCTGCGAAACTCAAACGAGTTCACGAGTGAAAGGGAATCATTGAGTTTGAATCAATATTTTACTTGAAAATAATTTGGGCTCGGAAAATGTTTAGAAAACTTCCGTGGGAGTGGCTTCCAATTTTTGTGTCCTGGAAATTTTTCCAATAGAATGAAAATGCGTCAAGAGAAACTGACTTTTTGTGAAGAGCATACAATTTCATAAATGCTGTTTGTGTCGAACGAAATCATGAAATATGCTTCGGATGAGAGAAACCATAGATGTTACTTTTTATGCATAAAAATTAAAATCTTGTTCAATTTCACTGCGTGTAAACAGTGAATTGCTTGTTATACAAGCAGGATTTTGACGCAGTTTTTCTTTTCAATTCGTTAATTCCCCCCCCCCCTTTGAGAACATATTTTTCTCGTCGAAAGCTCACTTTTTATTTTAAAATTTTTATTTAGTACGTGTGTCCCAAGTCCAGTTTTTCAAGTGTTACTACAAAATGTATTGATTTTCTTTAAGCGTTCAAGCCTCGAAGGATTTGTAATCACTTTTTGATTTCTTCTTGGTTTATTTACCTTATCGGACTACTTTCTGCTAATTTTCGATGCACTGTACTGAACAGATCACTGCAGAAAAATCGTATTACAACAAACTAGAATGAACCTGAGAAATGCATGGTGTGAAATCGTTGTACAATACTGCATATACTCGATATCGCGATTTAATTTCTATTTATTTTTCAAATGAATTTCTCCATATTTTCAACGTAAATTTCTATACAGTATTTTTTCAAGGGGATCTCCGTGTACTGTATTTTTCAATTGAATTTCCATAAATCAATCGCAAGTGAACGGGAGATCCATCAGAACCATAATTTTACTGCAAAAGTTCAGACATCCAAACTTCAAAGGAACGCTAATAAACTTTCGCATTCAATTATGAGGTTCAATTCCAAGAATATACGTCGCGCTAATTGTATTCCAAGTCGGGGTCTGAATTGTGACTTCCGCAGGTCCCAGTAAAGAAGTGATACATATTTTTTGGCATCCCTTATTGACGAACAAAGTTCCTTGATATTTTTTTTTTCGTTAGTATTTTTCCCTCTGGTTCAATGTTCTGAGAGAAAGAAAAAAATCTTGTGTGGATTGAAGAAATAAATGAGCAGGAATCCCAAGAGGATTTTCTTTTTGTCAGAGGTCAACACCACGGCGACGACGAGGTCACATCACATGGGACCGATCCTGCTGTACCCCAATGGTGTATCTACTTTTGTTGCCACATTCATCTCGCGGGGTTCACTAGGTTATTCTACGAACCTGCTTTCTTTCGCTCTTTTTCCCCCGATTCCTCCATTTCTCGACTTACTCGTATAGTGAAGACGGTGTGATGAGATTACTTTCTTGTGTATACGTGGCTTCACTTGGAAAATGTGTCGCGAATAGTAATTTAGGCCTGAGGAAAGTCAATTTCTTCCTCTTGAACTTCACAGGAATTGGATTGCTTGAACGAATCGGTGATCGATTAATGCACTCGTACTATTCTCCGCATATGTTAGCAGCTGATGCTGTATTTTTCTGGCCTGCCATAAGATAAAATATCGAATTATCATGTTCTCTGCAGATTTCGTCACTATATATGATGTGGCAATGACAAAAAAATTACTAATGTACGAGAACAAATTTTAACACTGAAGTACTGTATTTAAATTTTAGAAGTTAGATTCAGTTTCTTGGTTGGTTTCATTCGAATCGATTCGGATAAAATTACGTCAATACGCCAAAAATTGAATTATTCATGCCACAGGATAAATTCCAGTATTGTTTTGACCTCGCAAAGAAAAGTTTGATATTCATTTTGAATTTTTAATACTTTCCAAGAAGAAGCGTTCGCTCGCTCGTCTTGACTTTTTACTAAAGGTCTTCGGGTATGGCTGAAACTTTAATCACGCAAAATCTTGCGTTCGAAGGAATAAAATTATACGTCGGGAATGAGACGGAAAAAAGCAAATTTAGAGGAATGTTGGGGAAAGAACCTGCATAAATTAGGCAGCAAACCTAAGAGCAAATAAAGGATATATGTGCTGGGAATTCCGGTAAGACTTGCTCTTCGGGTGCCGGTACAAATTAAATCGGATGTCAGGCATTGAAAATCTGACGGGTTCTTCAAGCTAGAAAACTTGTCGTTTTCCTGCGTTTACTTTTTTCCGATTTTTTTTTCAAAGGAATACATTAGAAAATAACAACTAATCAAATAGAAAAAATTCCATGGGCCGTCTTTCCGTTTGTTGTTATCGTTCCATTATTACAGGTCGAGAAGAGATTCTAAACTCTAAAGGATAATTGTTTAAATTAAATTTTCATCATAAGACTTCGTTTCGTTTCAGTTCGATGCATTTTTACGACCGAAATCATTTAGAAATCTTCTCAACATTTATATGCTGTATCGAAATTTCCGAATCCACATGAACGGGTAGGATAAAGTCAATGTCAATCTAAATAAAGGAAGAAAAAAACGGCTCTCTCACGTGAAAAGTTTTTTATCGTTTTGTTTTCGCTGATGTGTGAATATTCGCCAAGAAAATTATTTTCCTTTGTAATCTCCAAAAGATCGAGCGTAAGTTATGATCGATTCGTTCGAATTATTGATCTGGACTGTATCATTACATTTTTAAAAACCGGAAAAATAATCCCGAAGCGAAGTGCAGGACTTTTTTACGCGTAAAATTTGATTTAAAACATATTATTGCGACGTGCCCACCTGTATTTTTTCCTTTGCCGGATTTTGATGACTCATTATCGAGCTCAAAACAATAAATTCAACAAAAAACGTCTTCAATTAAAGATAGGAATTTACGCTATCTGATCATCATGTTCTTTCGTGAAGTAGGCAACTTTTAGGCCATTCTTTCACTGCAAATGGATGATCTAAGCTTTTTGGACTGCTCATTCGTCCAGCAGGTATACATACAGTCTCCTGATCCTCCAATATCGCACGTAACATCATGCCAGCATAGGTCTTTTCCTTGGAATGCCGAAGCAGGTGAGTCAGCTATTGCTGATTCTTTGCAAGATGCAAGAAAAAAAAAAGAAGCATACATGCGGATTTCATATAACTCAGCACCGGCATTCGCGTCAGTAAATTGACCCTGGGAGTCAAATGAAAAGGTGCGCTTGCAACATATGGCAAGAATCTCATTCCAAGACCTTGGAGCTTCGTGGCAGCAAAGAAAAAAGAACAAGAAAAATCGTCTTGCTGCAACGAACGCACAATCAACTCTCTGGACCACGATTCATGTGTTTTATTCTTTTCGTTTTATTTTTTAGAGTGTGAATCCATTTTTTCCTCTTTCAATCCCTGGGACATTCAGCGCGAGTTTCCTCTTTCTTTTCTTTTTTGAAGCAGGTCTATTAGTTTTCTTTTTCCAAGTCATGAACTGTNCAATTTCGTCTCACGATCATTCACCTGATACTGTATTTCTATTCCCGTAAATTTTCGGCAATTGGTCACATTTTTGGTTCACTTCCTCTGGGGAATTTCATGATAATTTTTAAAATCGGGATAGATATCGTATAACTTTCGAATGAAATGGTCGCGTTTCAAGTAATCGCAGAATTTGAGTCGTGTCCAACCTTCATCTTCACTTCAGTGAACAATTTCAAGCAGAAAAGGGGGTTATAAATGTTGCTTCATTAACGCAAGAGCATTATTCAACCTCTTTGATGAATTTTGTCGTCGTGCTCGTGAATCACATATTGCATGACAGAACCTTGATTACTCGATTTAATTATGTTCTTGCATTTCTCTGCCGCAGGTGGCACTGGTGACGTGACCTCGTTTCCAAGAAAAGCTTCGGCGGAATCTCCTGTGTATTCGACAAAGGTGAGATCGATCTCTGAAGTTAAAGCTTTGAGCATCTGAAACCTCGGGTCAGAATTTGTCGTGAGGGCTGAAGGTCGCCTGGAAAAAAATTATCTTCGACCTGGTCCAGAATTATTAACCTGTCAGCAGTTATGTAATGCCTTTGTGGAATTTGAGCGGTGGAAAAATCCCAATTTTCGCGCAATCATGATTTTAAAAAAATGGTAGCAGTTTGTTTTCTTCTCCGAAACCATCCCCTCTACATTTTGGAAGTTGAACTGAATGTATTGAATGAACACTTGACCCGCGAAAAGGGATACCTCGAAAATTCTTGTTCGCCTTTCCATTTCTTTTCTCAAAAATATGAACCGTGCTTGGTGGTAAAATGAAAAAAATGATCGATTATCCAATGCTTAAAAATTCAAGATCCTTTGTGGTTTCGAAACCACATACTGTACGTCGAAAAATTATACTCACGCTGAAAGCGCCTCGAAATTAATATCGATTAATTTTTAAAATTTATTTATGAAATAATTTTGCTGATTTTTGATTAGCCACGCAGCCTTCGAACTAAGGTTACGTCGGAATACTTTCACACAATCGAAACTCAGATAAGCTCGCTCGTCAACCGAACAAATGAATGCAAAATTCATGATTAAAAAGGCATCCGAAACATGAATAAATATAGCATAATTTTTTGTCGCACCGGTTAATTTTATTTTTTTATTTTTGAATAAGTGATCAACCCATCCCACTTTTGAACCCCAGGATTGCTGTTTTCCCTCCTTATTTTAATCCCGCACTGGCCTCATTCTCATCCGCTTGAAGCCTGGCAAAAGGCGGAATGATAACACTCACCATTATACATTCCTCGAATGTCCCAAGTACCCTTTGCTCCCCAGAACGGGGCCCATCATTTGCACATGGAGTGTTATGGTTGATGCAGATAGTAACGGCTGGAATATGGAAGGCGCATAGGGCCGAGAATAATGGGCATTTTTCAAGTTCGAGGAAGCGGAAGCTCATCGAAAGGGAACCCCGGAATGATTTGCTACCGGTTCCGTCGACAAGACCCGTAAGCTGGGTATGGGGTTCCGAGGGAATTTTCCCTCAGAGCGACAGGTCGATCATGGGTGCGTCGCCTTTCCGGGTTGCGTGTGTGGTGTACAGCGAAAGTACGTCGGGGGAAGCAAAAATGGGTTCCTTTTTTCTTCTTCTTCTTTTTGGTACTGTATTTGATGGGTAAACTTTATCCTATACACAGACTCCCCGAAGGACCTGGAGAAGTATCTTTTTTTCATTGTCCTGGACTGTATACTGGGAAGATGGGTTCCCTGTGTATATGAGACGTGATCGACCTTGTCCATCCCCGGGAGATACTTGTATTGTATGTATCCGTATTTGCTCAAGGATAAGACGCCATTATGTGTATATGAAACGCACCTCTTTCCCTTTTGTGGTTCGAAATTTTTGAAAAACCCTTCTTTTTTTGGCGGATGTCAGAGGTTTCTTTCACCGCGCGAAATTTCTCAGAAATCAGAAGAGTCATTATTTGCGAATTCAACTCGTGCTTCAGTTACCAGAATAAGCATCATTACACCCTTTGAACAGGAGTCGTCATGTTAACTCTTTATTGTGCCTTGGTGTTGGAGAATGGTAGTAAATATAAGTACCTATGTAATATAATGACAAAAGATTTCCACTCAAACTATGGTGTTGTTGACAACTTCAGAAGCAATCGCGCACTTATCGTGCAATGTCGTCGAGTACACGACCCACACCCTCTGACCTTTTCAGGCAATTAAAAATGAACTCACATCTTGAATTTTAGTATAAAAACAGCGCGATCCTTTGTAAACAAGTGGCACATGGCCATTTTTCGGGATGAATGACGGAATGTGACTTATGGATATCAATTGATCATGACTTCGAGGAACAACAGGTGCACGTGGGTACCTTATAAGAATTTCAGCATTGCGGGGAAGATGAACGATTCAAAAGGCAGAATGGGGGTGGGGATATTTTGGTTATGTGACCCAAGGTCACCAGAATATCATCAAAATGTGCACAATAAAATGCGGAGGCTTTAAAAAAGAACAAAATTTAAGAATCCAGGCCGGAATTTGCATTGAATGAAAAATTCATGCACTTTACTGCGGAAGCATCAAGGCAGGAAAAACGAAATGAATCTGCAGTAAAAAATATTTATTCCTATGAACTTCTGCAAGAAACTTCCCAGAAAAATAGAAATTTACATTACTTGCCCTCTTTTCAAGAGAAAATACCGTATATATGTTCTCCTAAAATCCCATTCAGGGACGCAATCAGTACTCATTTGCACTTTTGTGTAAAAAGCGTTCTTCCTCATAAAACTTAATTTTTCCAAGGTCTCGTATTGAAAACGATATGGACGCAGAAAAAAATTTTCTAGGTGCTGGAGACGTAACTGTTCTGAACTTCCTGTTTTTTCTGTGCCAATTATTTCTCGCATATAGTTAATTGATAAAATGTTGCACTCGCCCTGTTTGTATAAAAGAACCGAAAATTAATTTTGTGAAATAGGATATCAGCTCTTTGACTAAAATAATCTGCAAGATACCTCAAGTTCCGCAGATATTATCGTCATCAATTCACCAGACCCCGATGAATGCATTCCCTGCAGGACCCTGCGGTTAATTTTCCCCGAGACAATATTCATACGATATGCTGACGACGAGGCCAGTTAAAGTTCTCGTCGAAGCTAACTTACCAGCACTTTAAAGGGCCGCAGGGCACAGCCTGCTTTAGCTCTTATATATCCCAATGTGACGACTCCGGTCCGGCCCCATACACGAGCTATAAAGCGCTAGGGTCCTCGTTGCCTGACTGCAGACAGATGACACCGAACCCAGCGGAGGAATTCCCAGGACAGAGTTTCCGCGGAGGGTTCTCTGGAGAAATAAGGCCAGGAGTGCCTTTGGCGCACATAGCAAATCCTTGTTAGGAAAAGCCCCGGGTTCCTGGCGGATCCGCGCCGGGATAATAACGCGCGCGGGTTTCGCCGGGGTTCCCCTCTGTCTAAACCGAGGCACACAGCGAGGGCACCGCTGAAATTCTGGGTTCATCGCAAAATGTTTTTGCGCTTTCCTTTTCCCAAATGCTGGCACGATTGACTCAGAAATGAGGTTTTAATCCTCCTCGAAAAGTAATACTGTACAGGAATGGCTGACATAATCTATGATCAGCTTGAAGGAACGCCAAATAATTTATCTAACAGTTAAAAGCATATGTTCGGTTTGATGCTCCATCAGGCCCACACAATTCCATTCATTGCATGAAGCTCATGCGTGTATGTGCGAAATTTTTGCATTAAATTGCAACAGTATTACCTCATTTTGCTTGGCCAGAAATGTTACACAGTCTAAACCACAGGCAAACTTTGCAAAAATTGAAACATTGACGTTTTGATCATACTAGGACCTGAAAGAAAGGAAGATCCGAGGTTTGATGCATGATCCATAGACAGTATTAAATCTTATTATCATTTGGCAATGAAGTGGAACTAAAAAGGTGGACAGCCTGTTAATAATTGAAATTACTTTATATTGGCGGAGTTTTAACTAATAATGCTTAGATTTTTTTATCTTCGGTTTTACCTGATGATATCCGCGCGTTACTTATTTGGATTTTCGAAAAACGCTGTGATTCTGCTGTGAAAGCCAAATCTGGTACTGCTCACAAGTCAATTGAAAAACACAATTGCAGATAAACTTGGAAAACATATTTGTCATATTCATTTTCTTCGAAACCACTATATTTTCTGTTCTGTCCATTGGAGATGTCGACATTTTGTTTGACCCGTAATATTAAAATCTTGAAGAAAGTATGTTACAGGGAATTTTTTTCCTTTCATTGAGCATCTGAAGGCTGGCAAAATTATTACCTTTCACGTCTCTGCTAGCTTCATTTTGGAATGATTTGTACAGCTCGGAATTAGTGCTATGAATTTCGACTCACGTATCCGAATCAAATCAATTTTCCAATTTTTAAACCAACCGTGAGAAAAAAAAAATTTCCACAAAAAATGTAAAGATCTCGGTGAATAACTATAGCAGCTGGTAATCGAAGATAATTTGAATTTTCCTAGCTGCGTAAGGAAAATTTTTGTGCTCCATATTATATAATCCTTGGTGAAATCAAACCAAGATTTGCAGGAATGTCGTCGTTGCCAGGAAAAAATTCTTAACGCGCGTAAATTTTGCTGTTAGTTTTCAAAACCCATCTGATGACTTTGCAGAACAATATTCCACAGCAGAATTCAATAATGACGAAAAATGGCACGTATTTCAGCCTCGCGTTCCATTATTTAGAAACGACATTTAAACCGCATTGACCGACGACGTTCAAAACGAGAAAAAAGTCCTTCTGTCTTAAAAAAAAAAAAAAATGCCGTTTATCTACTCCAGCAATCCAGTCTCTTCGACAGCAAGAAATTTTCGTTTGAAAAAAGAAAACTGTGCAGTTTATTTTCATCTCATATTACAGTGTCTCTCACTTTGAAAGCCAAGAAACTTTCGGTGGAACCCTGCTGTCTTTTAAATCCTTCGCGGGGCTAAACCCGCGACTCGCAGCTGCGGACGTTGATGGAGTCTTCTAGTTGCAGCCTTTGGACAAAGCTGCTGCAATTAACCTGACGCGGTTGTATTGTCTTCCATGGTTTATAACTGCGAGTTTCTAATGAACCTTTTGTTCAGCCAGAGGCTTTCAGCCCCGGCCCGCGAAGGCGAAGGGAAATCAACTTGCATCACCTCGTTGCATCAACGTGTCTTTCTCTATTAAAGTTTCCCGGGATTAATCCAGTCATCCCGCGTGCATATGCGGAATTTTAGGAGTGAGGCAACATTAATAGATATTTCCGGTATTATTACAGGGCAACGGGCATTTTGATGAACAAATTAATCCCGCGCCTAGCCATTGAAGGAATGAAATGGTTTGGATTACAGTACTGTATATATTTTTTAAAGTTTATCGATGATTTTAATGCGCACTGCTTGATTTTCAGTGCAAAAGTATAAAGCATTTTTTTCATAGCTTAGAGTCCCATTTTGAGAAAACGCTTTTTACTCGAACGAATAAAAATGTCAAGCGACGCAAGTAAATTCAATAGTTTTTTCTTTAAAAGAATGGTGTCAAAACAATCATTTATCAATCTTGCGTTTCCTCAAGTCCGTCGACTATTCCTAGGAATAGTAAATTACTGTATTTACTTTGGCATACCAAAAATTTTTTTCTTTGATTTTGGTCGACTTAATGGAAATGTAAACGATGCTACATGGTTCAAATGCTGATCAAATATTTCGAGCAGAGAAGAAGAATTTGAATGTTTGTCAGCAAGGAGTTTTTTTATTAATGAAGAACATTTTGCCTTCACTGCGATTAATTACCAGGGGTTTGAAGGAAAAAAGTGTCACAGACTTTAAGAAATAGGAGTAGGAGTTCTTCATGTCTGAAGAAGCGAATTTTAAAAATTAAAAGACTGGTTTTTATTTTCCAGCATATCCAAGAAAAAAATGCACTCGACGTATCCTCGAATTAATTAATTCATCCACTAGACCGCTACGATAATTTCAAGAATATTTTAATGAAGATCTTCGGTTGATGGCTGAATACTCGAACAGAAGACGAAATTGGTAAGTCAGTATTCTCAGTGCAGTACATAGTAGCAGGTAATAAAAAACTGAAAATATTGTATTCTGGGCCTCAAAAACAAAATTAATTTTTGCCGGCAGTTAAAGGGCACACATATTTCAAATACTTCGGATTAACAGTCGGTTGATGCATCATTCAAGAGTATAACCAAACTTTTCGTTCAGTTTAATTTTGTACTATTTTTATTGGAAGGTCGTGTTGAGGAGCAAATTTTATTCGTCATGAATTAGATGTTCGTATTTGGTATACTGAGTTACAGACTCGTAAAATACAGGTTCGTCGAGTACAAAATGCTTCTTGATTACTTTCCAGCAGTTGCATTATAATTCAACTTTCCATCGCTTGAGTAATTTAATAATCGCCAGTCGAACCTCCAATTTCTCCAGAATATTTTAATATGCTTTCAAGTCTCCGACATTTTTTTTCCCCCCGGGAAAAGGTTAGAGCTTGAGACAAATTAGCGACGTGACTCTAACAAAGAAAAATTCTAGGCTTCTTCCGCTCTAATTATCTTTACAACAGCTTCGGTTTGAAGATGGTAGAATTGTTTCCGCTGTTACACATCTTAACCCGCACATACGTATAAGCAAGCAGTCTTTTCAATTATGGATGAATTCCAGGAAAAGCGCATCAACAGTGGTCCCTCTCATGGTCTTTCGCCACCCGTTTTCTCAACTCCTACTGGCGGTGGTACAACTTCAATCACATTTCCCGACGACGCGAAAAAATTAGGCCGAGTACGTTGTGGTACTTTTTCACTTATTACGTTCCGAAAATTTTGTAATAAATCGTGTGCTCGGTCCAGGCATCTGGAGAAGAGCAATCGAGTCGCAAATCCTCTTAGCATTTAGTAAAGTGGTGTGTTTCCCCGGGGTAAATTGAACGGAAAAAAAGGTAGGATGGGGAAGAAAGATGGAAAAATATTTCGTGGGTTTGAAAGCCTTGATTGGTACAGTACTGATCAACGACCAAAAAGCGATCTATTCTGCGCAATTCGGAGGTTTTCCTTTATTGCACCCTATGGTTTTTCGAGGGTGGAAACACTATAGATGTTTTGCTACATATAGTTCCGATCTGACACAACAGGCAGTTAGCGCGGCAGAGGGCATAACAAATTTATAAAATTGCCTAAAATTTCTGTAATTTAACTTCTCCAATTTTGAAGAATTTTGAAAAGGAGCCTCACCTTTTACTTTTGACGAACTAAATAATTTAGGTGTGTGCTTCCATTTTTCTGAGTAAGACCAATTTTTAAGTTTTGATGATCGCTGAATTTGATGATGCAGATAATAAGGTGAACTTTTGGACAATCACATTAAAAAAATAAGTTTACCTCTTAGAATATTGCAGAGTGAACCTCAGTAGTGAAACACTTTGAAACAAACTCATAATAATTGATCCGATTTTTTCCTATTTGAAAAAGTATTTTGGATCACATGGGTGCTGTTCGTCAGCGTATTTTATTACCACGTTTTTATGAACTCACTTTCTTGTCTGTCTGTTTGT
>CAJPEX010005776.1:0-15001 GCA_905338405.1 Notodromas monacha | reverse complement strand
AATTGCCGTGTTCTGATTTATTTATCCTTTATTTGAAACTTTAAAATCTGAAAACTCTGCTAAGAAAGGCTGAAATCAAGGTGTAAGGCTTGATTAATCTAATTCTCACTTGTAAAACCTTACATCATTTGTTGTGTGAAAGACTCTTACTGAACTGATTTGAATTCTTGAAATTGGGACAAAATTAATGCAAAGTTTATTTAGAAGTTCTCTTTCAAGAAAGGACTTCTTTTAGGAAAGTCAGACAGTCATGTCTGGTCAGCCGCCAGTCAATCAAACCATGGTCACTCACCCCCCAGCCAGGGCAGTCCTTTGCCTCCCCAATCCTCAGCCCACCATACCACAGTCATGTCACTCAATTTTTGGGGTACACAAGGATTGTCAACAGCAGGTGGAAAGAAATTTAAACACAGTGCTCAGCCTTTATGAGGCCGGATCCTCCTTATAGGAATCCCTCAAATCCTTTAGTTTATTGCACTCAACAAACTCAAAGCACAAGAGGCAACAGACAATTCCTAACACAAGAATTCTAGTCACACAACCAACAGTCACACAAGTAAAAAAGTATTTGCACAAGAACAAACTAGCAGATTCTGAGAAGGTCTTGGCAGTAGCAGGCAAAGCTGGCAAATGTCTGTCTCCAGGCACTGCTGGCTTTGCTGAAGAGTTGGCCAGAAATGGCAAGGATTAGGGTATACTTGTTCCGCAACCTGGTTTGCCATTCTCATGGTCAACCAGGAAGGTAGCGGGGACTTCCGCCATTCTAGTCTGTGCTTCCCTCGAAGATTTTAACAGCTCCCCAAAGACTCTACCATTGGGGCCACAGAGTAGCCCTGGCATGACCCCACACACCCCAACAATTGAATGACTAGAATCTACAATCCTGGTTGCAGCGACATTCCAGGCTTTGGTGAGCAAAATGGTTTCCTGCCACAGATTTTTTCATCACAAAATTTCAGGATGTTATGCTTAGTTTACATTAGGTTAGTATGGTTTAGGTTTAGTTAGGTTGGTTTAGGTTCAGTTAGGTTGGTTTAGGTTCAGTTAGGTTAGTTTAGGTTAGGTTAGTTTATGCTAGTTCAGATGATGTTTGGTTAGTTTTGGTTGGGTTTGATGAGTTTTTTCTTTTTGTGAAAATTTTCATGTGATGAAATTATATTTTAAAAAATTTCATCTGGGAATTTGGGAGGCCAAGGACTACCCTGGCTGGTGGATGGATTCATTGGCATTTCCTGGCTGGCAGCTGCGCAACCGTGGTTTGCCTGACTGGTGGCTGCTGATCATTGTGCCCCTTAATTCTAAACAAAAGCACCATCAGTCTGAACAATAGTTCAATTCTGATTCGCTCTCAACACTGATTTCCTTCTTCTATGCCAAAGTTGTGCCAGGAACTGTAATCTGCAACTATAACCAAAAATGCAGTAAAAATTTTTTTTGAAGCATCTTCAACTGGAAATATGTTGGGTAATGATTTGTTCAAAAGCCAAAATGCTAGCTTGTACCACAGAAGTGAAACTTGGAAAAATCTCATTGAATATTGTGTGAGCAACACTGGTTCATCAACAATCCTTTGGCCTGTGTAAATCTGCATCCCGCAAAAGATTTGATTTCAACTTCTCTTGTTAAGGTTGATGGATTTGCTAATTTTCCGCATTCTAAGGGGTTCGAAACCGTTTACCCCTCCACCATTGCCCCAACACAAGTCAATTCGAATTAAAATGCATCAAAGTAAATAAAAAGGGATGAATAATAATGTTTTTCTTCTAACAAAAATATCCAGCAAACACCCTAACTGAGCATTATTAAAAATGCAATGTGTTGACCCTGTTCACAGATAATTATTTGATAATTGGACAATTTATAAATAATATCTGAGAAGATATCCTATAACAGGTAAAACATTTTCCTGATCCTCATTAAATATTGCTCAGAGACACTATTCATCAAATTATTGTGAGAATCCTACGTCGCTTGTGAGTTTGATTCTAATTGTGTGGAATGGTTCTTGTACCGTATTTAGGAAGATTGGAAAGAAAAGAATTGGACTTGACAGTGTCCACGATGTCCATGACATATGCAAGAGGGCTCGTCATCGACTACTCGTTTCCTTTCGATTATGATGGAGCCCATTTGTTGGAAGCTGCTCCAATACCGTCTCAACCAGGGTTTCGGGTCATTTTCTCGCCATTCAGTCCTTTGGCATGGATGGCTTTCGCAATTTCAGCCCTTGCCACAGGAGCAACTCTGTACATCTCCATACGCATCAGCGGGAAATTCGATGAAGGCTCTTTGGAATATTCTGAGAAGCGGGATTTGTGGGAACTTGTGTTTCTGCACATCATCAATAGCATGTCCAGGCAATATTCTGAGAAAGGAATGGATGCAAAACTCAATGCCAACAACACCAGGTTCATCATGTGCTTGTGGAGTCTTTTGGCCTTTATTGCCACAACGTATTACTTGACGATGCAATTTGGGATCCTTTCGCAAGTAATTTACCCTGACGTCATGGACACTGGCGAAGATTACATCAATGTACCGAAAACGATCGTCTGCTTACCGTCTGCTGGAATATCTTTGCACATAAATTTTGGAATCATGCACAGGTTGGAAGAATTCTCAATTTTTAAACAGCAACGATATTTCACTGCTTTGGAGGTTCGTGCAAATCTAGAGGCGATGACATAACCGGAAACTATTTTTTTGCTCAACGGAGGTCGGTTTCCCAAAAATGAAATTGACCTCAAAATTTCTTGACTCCTGACATTGAAGCGTACATGCCCTGTCTTTGCTTTGAAAAAAGCTTCTAAAATTAGCTGCAGCTTCGAAAGAAGAATCAAGTGAAATACAGAAAAAGTACGATTTTAGTTTGCTTCCTTTGGGAGAATTCCACTAAATACATGTAGTCTATAATTCGATTTGTAATACTGATATTTTTTCAGTTTAAATACGGCTCCAAATTTTTCATTCAGTCTCTCTTCTGGATGATTTTTCGCTCTATTTTGGGTCACAGCCCTTTTTGCATTTTTTTCAAACTGTTTGAGAAAATCGCATCAGCAGAGGAGAAACATTTTGTCATCAGTGCTACGCAAGAAATGTCTTTCCAAACTATTACTGGAGAAAAAACTATTCACATTCCGAATTTCATAAAGGAAGTACACTAATATACCTGGTGTATTATCTGAGCAATATAGTGGAAATATTCTTTTGTTTTTAGAAATTTCAGAAAACATCAGAAAATTCATTCCCATCCCGTGAAAAATTCTTAAAAGTGCATGAATTGACCTCATTTCTTTTATTACACTTGAGTGGATGGGAAAAATTGAACGTTGAATTTACAGTACGTTTGCCAATATAATTCAGAACAACTGAACAGAGATGGTAAATGGGAAAAGAAGCTAGACTATTCCACAGTTTCTGAAAGGGATAGCGAATTTCGCAAGGGAGCCAAAAGAATATGCACATTTCTCAAAAATTAAAATCGCTGTAATTCGAATAGTTTTTCTATCGAAAGGACAATTGTGACAACACCAGATGAAATGGCAGCGACGTACTTGCCAAGAATGCTGAAGGATCGCAATATTGTTCTCGCAATATGGAGGAACATCGTTCGAAGCTGGCTGTTCCTGAACCCAAACGTCACGACAGAGCTTTTCAACTTCAGGAATTTCAGGATCACCAGGTACCCCATGAACCCATTCTACACCTCAGTCGGGCTTCAAAAGCGGTCCCCGTACACGACACAAATCAGCGAAATTTGCGTCAGGCTACAGGAAACTGGACTGGTCAAGTACTTGAATGCGTACTATGCCACGAAAATCGGGAAGCAAGAGGCCACTTACGAAGCCCTAAGTTGGAACCCACAAACCCGGGCACGGGAGGACCTGTCACTGTTCAGCTTGACTTTGGCTGGTCATTTAGGAGGAGCTTTTGTCATATTGGCTGGAGGGTTTTTTCTTTCATTTCTTGCGTTTGTATTTGAAATGCTTTCCCCAGTTCGAAATGAAAGGAGAATACAATTGCCTCGCGCAGCTGTTTAATGAAGGAAGGATTGACTGCAATTCCGTACAGTGTGTTTAGCAATTGCGTCAAGGTAAAAAAAAAAAAACCTTGAATTACAGTGAGACCCCTACAAGTGGGCACCTCAATGTGAGGACAATTCTAAATAGGGTCATTTATTTTTCAATAATAAGGGCATGAAACAGTCCCAACATATGACACTGACTTGACCTGATACAATAGCCAACAAATTTCATGAAAATTCACTTTTATTTGGTTTGATTGCAAGAAAAAAATATTTCCAACGTTAAGATTTTTGCAACAGAAATTCTTCATCATTTCTCCCATCTTTTTCCCATCCATTCAGCCGTTTAAAAAAAATTACCTATTGCATAGAGGGACTTCCTTCTCTCTTTATGACTTGAATGTTATTTTTGTGGATGCCAAAATTTCAATGGACAGTATCAAGATCCAATGTTCCTTTCTCCAAATGTTCTTATTGAGTAGAAAATATATTAACTGAATCAAATTGAAGTGGCAAAAAATTTTTTCTAGGGAATTCTGAAAATATGTCTTCCATAAAACACCAATTAAAAATTATGTAATGCAAGTCTATGGGAAAACAAGACTCAACTTAGAGACACTCTTGATGCAACAATTATGTCCACATCTGGGGGTCTCACTGAACATTCCATTTCATTGACTTTGATCTCCAGAATGTGAAAATAGAAATACAGAATGTACTTGGAATGTGTCATGTCCACAATATATTATTGAAAAATGATCCTCTCCTCATTTCAGGTCAAACTTGCTCAATGTATTTTCCAGCATGAATTTCGGTGAAGACTTTTTAACCCTATGGTGGCAAAGTCAGACTTTTTCAGCAAAATTTGGTGTCAGTAAGATAAGCTTTTAAAAAATCAAAACAGTGCATCCAGGGCAGAGTCTGGAAAATTCCTGGCATTTTTTTTTTTTTCAATTCTGCAGAAAAATCCGGCACAAAAATGAGAAAAATCCATCTCCAAGGCCAAGCTTTTTTTAAATCTCATTCCTGGATTAGTTTTATTACTTTCAGCTCTTGGCCCTTTCATTTTGGGCACCAGATGAAGGGTTCCCATTTAGAGGCCACAAAAGAATAGCGGAAAAAGTCTGACTGGGAAATCGCAACACATTTTTGCTGGACAAAGTCTGACTTTGCCCTAGTCCATCTGGCTTGGCTGTCATGGCCTTCAACAAAATTTAAACCTTGGCCCACCCCAGAAAATCCATACTTTGCCCCCTCAATGGAAAATTGCCCATTGATGCAGAAGGGTTAATGAGCCAGATACACTAAAAAGTGCAAACCCAGTATGTAGATATCCAGGTGATGCAGCATAAAGTGCAACTTTTCATAAGTTCTTCTACATATTTTAGCAAATTTGAATTGGAATGACCAGGGCATGTCAGTAACATGAAAAACAATGATCCATGATATGACTGAATGATTCATTAATAATATCAATCACGTCACTCAATGCGAGAAGCTCAAGATTTGACTACAAAGTTATTTAATGTTTGGAGAAACAGGATTAAAAAAAATCCACCTTAGTTTATCTCTGCCATAGCTGATTCCATGTTACATTGCTTCAACCTTCACAAACCGTGTAAATGCAGTATACTTTCCTTTCATCATTAGCGGGATTTGTTGAAATTAAATTGAGGAAGGACATTCGTTTTGATTGCTCTACACTTCTACAGTCTACACGCATTAGGACTCTGTATGAATAACAATCGACGACATTGTAAAATCATCAAAATTATCGTTGAAATTCGGTTGACAACTCTGCATATTTGATCGATATCGATCATGAACTGCATACAGTATTTTTGAACTACTTTTTCACCCCCAAAATGCGCCAGAAAAAATCCTGAAAGTTTCAGAACCTGCTTGCGTCCCGAATTCAAAATAATGTGGGCTTGTTATGACAATTCGGGTGTCACCTTTGCCGTTCCCACCAGGCTTCTAAAAAATTATTTATATAGGCATCCATTAAAATATTCCACTGAATAATACAGCAAAACATCCCTTGTATTTTTTGCCACGAATAAACATGAAGAAGTGATGGAATGATAATTGCACTTGAAAGCTAATTATTTGTTAAGGATGAATATTTCAAATGGAACGAAGAAAATTAGCGGAAATCCGCGAAAGAGAACTTTTTTTATCATTGAATTGAACTCAGCAAACCCGTGTGCTGTTGGTGACATAAAAACCAGACTCTCAAACATGTGATTCTGCACAGTATATGTAATCGGGAAAAACTCCACATTTTTGGCAACTACTGTTACACTTCGGTGGTGCCAAACCAAATTTGACATGGTCCATTTTCTCAATGTGTCTATTCCGTGTTTTCTTCCTGTCGTCTGTGAACGATAGCCCCAAATCTCCCGCACCTGAGATCTGATTGTGCTTGCTAGATGTCGCTGAGAGTCTACGCGGAATGCCCTGTCTGAATTGTCTCTGTATGGTGGAAATTCCTCAATTGTTGCATTGAATTACAGTATTGTGAAATATTCCATTCCAAACTGTTCTGAAAGTGGTATATTGGAAACTGGACTGAAAGGGGTTAGGATTTGATTGAAAGATGTTTGGACGCAAAAAATTAGCGCCTGTTTTAGGGATCAACTTGCAACATTCAGATAAAAAAATACACAACTGCTGACAGTTTTTCAAAGAAGCCTACACTGATCATTGTAAATTCTGTATTTGAATATTGAGGGCGTTGAGATTCGTTCTGTGAAATCAGCTTTCATTTTTCATTTCATTTTACTTGAGAAGAATTTTCTCGTCTCGTTCAATGAAGAGATCGTCCGAAATAAAATAGTAATAAAATAAAAAAATGACAAATGTTATTCATACAAGCTCTGCATGATATTTTTCCTGCGGAAAACGTTTGACTTGATTATGTTTATAGCCAAGATATTCAGACACTCGGCCTTCGTGCAAATCGAGCCTAAGCAACTGCTCCTGATGTCGCTTATTCGCGTTTAATCGCCCAGTGCAGCTTTAAAAATCTAACCCAGCTGTCATCTCGTCATTTACATATTAGGGAATAACATGGAATGCACCATCTACACATATGCATGCGAAATTCCTGCATTTTTCACGGAATAATAGTTTAGCGTCGAGAATACAAGCGTACGCTTTTTTATTATGTTTTTTAATTCCAGAAAGTGCTGTCTTGTAATTGTTAAAGCCAGCATGGTGAATCTTGATTCTTGAATGATTTATTTCTTTGATTATTGTCGAGGAAGCAAGCTAGAAAGCAAGCTTATCTCGGGGATCTCTTTCGGAAGTCATACTTCAGATTAAATTGGGAAATAGCTGCAGACAACTCTTAGATTTTATTGATTGCGGAGTGCGAATCTGAAGACATTCCCAAAATAATATCTGTCATTTGTATGGAGCAATGTATTACAGTACTTGCAAAAGTTCTGCATTTTGTTATCAGAAATGATTGCTGTAATCCAGATATATGTGGGAGTTGAACTTGTGAAAATGTAAAAAAACAAGTTATACCATCAAAGAAAACACAAAAGTGAAATTTCATCAGATTCACTTTGCAAGGTTGGATGAGATATTTCTAGATGTGCCCGAAAGTATGTGTTAAAAATTCTTGCATTGATTTACATAATACTTTTCTGTAAATATTTCCGACAAAATGGAGTAGGTAAAATTTAACTAACATTTCTGAATTGAATAGCTTGAAATTATTTTAGCATGCAGATGCTGACAGTTTTGCATAAAAACAAAATTTTCAGATGCCATACTTACTTGAGTACTGCATACCCTGAGTAGTTCAACTAAGATACAATTCCCAATTTTTCATTCAACAATTTTTGCTGGAATCCTGATGATAGATTGACTGATAGATTGATAAAAGCCACTTCATTTTCTACTTCTAGGCATTCACAAGGTTCAAGCAATGTTCACACATCTAAACCCATTCCCCTCACCACCCACATTTGTCTGAAAACACTTCCATCGCATCAGGCTAAAAATAGAGAAATAATCTGCATTTGGGTATTAAAGAAAAGGAAATTACAGCACAAAATGTACAAATTTGAAAAAGCTGTAGATGTGTACACTAAGTTCCCCTCCCTGGATTACAAAAAATTCTGTATTCCTCCAGTATGGCAGCACCCAATTTTTAATGACTGAACAGCAACAATATTTCATACAGGAGAAAAAATATGTTAGATTCCAACATCTGTTCAATTCATTCTTCACTGTTCTGATTCTTAAAACGTTCCTGTCAAAAATGTCCCCAAATATATTCCTGTGATGCGCACGTAAAAGTTGAATGCTGTTTATAAATTTTATCCCAACACATTTTACACACCTTCCCTTTTTCTTGTCAATTTTGGGAAAAAGGTGAACTCAGTACTCAATTAAGTAAATACAATAAAAATGGTTACATTAGGAGTTGGGACACAGATTCAGAATATTTTCTCAGAATTTGCTGTCATGAGAGGATGAGAAACACTGGAACTAGTACACAACTCAGCATGTGAATGTGGAATGTTTCCTGTCCCTGCAATTTTTGGAGATTTGAATTAATGATTGCTAGAAAAATTCCTAGGGGAAATTGAACAAAGTAATCGAATATGTGGCTGAATTCCCCAAGCCTGGGAAAACCCACAAACTTTTCCTTGAAATATCTGAGCATCAATCAGCAGCTGAAAGGAAATACCACATGTGTAATGGATATACAGGTGGTACCTCCTTGAAATTGAAGTTCCTGCAATATGTCCATTCTGCAATTTGTACATCCTGCAATTTCTCCATCATTCAATTGACTAGTTAAATTACCTGGGAGGTTAACTTTCAATATGATATACAGTATGCCCCATAATCCAACGTGATTAAGACACATTTCTAGTTTTCTGTCTTTCTGCTCGCACTTAATTTTGCACAATGTCTCATTATTTGACTGTTCAACAATTTGACTCAAGTCCTTCAACAGATTAGGGTCAAACTGCAGGGTTTCTCTTGGATACCCACCAGGGTAGATTGGAACTCTACCACCTCACTGCGAAATATAAACATGAAATTTTCTAATATCCGTTCAGGTCAAAATTCCACAAAGCTAACATGAAAATGGTTCATATGCGACCTTCTGGAGTAAACCAAGGATATCAGTATCCCCTAAAAGATGAGAAGCTGGTGGTGAAGAGTTTTCCGCAAGTGCGGCTCACTGAAGAGCTATATACCACAAGGATATCCAATCCATCATTCTTGAAGCTCAGACGAGACCAGGGCGTTGTTCATCCGTCACGTTCTTCGACACTATAGCGAGATCTTATGGAATGGGAGAGGGGGGATAGGGGTTACTGGACGGGTAGGGGATCTATAAGTTATGTATTGCCAGGGGGTTGGGGTTACACTTGCATGAGAGGAGGAAGACAGCAGACCAGCAGCAACTACACAGGTTTATCCCCTGCTGATTTCATTCCAGCATTTTTGTTGAACAACCCAAAAATACATTGAGTATTTGTTCACTTGAAAGCTCTCTTCTCAACCCACCTGCTGCAACTTTGGACCTTTTTTGCAGATTTTGTGTGCACTCAAGATTGAAATTTAAAAAAACCATGGCAATGTGTCCAGGGCAAAGTTGGAAAAAATCCTGAGATTTTTTTGTCCCACTCAAATCATTTAGTCAGCAAGGGAAAATTTGAATATTCAAGGCTCCATTTGTTCCCCTCAAGCCTTGTGTAGCTACCCCATTCAAAGATCTAATGTATGCTTAAAAGCCTGGAGCCCAGGTTAGAGGTCACTATGCCAATAGTCCAACATAGGACTTCTGCAGAATTTCTTTATCCCCAGCTGAAGTTCAACTTTGCCCTTCCCCACCTGGCAGGGTTTGCATAACCTTATGTAAATATGAAATGCAGGTCCTACCAAAAAAGTTTTACATTGCCTTGGGATGGGAAGGATGCTGTCTCTGTTCAACCATTGAAAATTAAAACGAAAATATGAGGGTCCGCGTCATGGACATAGGAAAACATGAAAAAATAATTTGAAAGCTTCAGTGAACATCATTCATAAGACCCCTACATGCGGATGCCTCAACCTGCAGAGAATTCTATTCACGGACACTTATTTTCCCAGAAAAATTAATAAAATGGCCCAACATGAGGACACTGACTCAACATAAGGACGTTTTGTGATGAAATTGCAAATAAATTTCAAGCCTAATTACAAGAAACAGATATTTCCAACCCTGAAATTGATGTAAGAAAAGTTCTTGGGCATTTCTCTCACCAAATTACCATCCGTTCAGCTAATTAAAAAATACCTCCAGCATATTAGAGGGACTTCTACTTTTTTTTCCATTTGAATGTTATTTTTGTAGATGCCAAAATGTCAGTGTACAGTAGACTATTCAATGCTCCAAATGTTCTTTTTGATTTGAAAATGTATTCACTAATTCAAATTCAAGTTGTGGCAAAAATTTTGTTCAGCAAATTCTGAAGAATATTTCTTCCAGAAAACACCAATTGAAAATTATTTAATGTAAGTCTATGGGAAAACAAGACTCAACTTAGGGACATTTTGACTTGGGGACACTCTTGATGCACCAATTACGTCCGCATCTCAGGGTCTCACTGTAATTGCTTTCAGCAGGGAATTTGTGACCAATTTCAATGANCTATGGGAAAACAAGACTCAACTTAGGGACATTGTGACTGGGGGACACTCTTGATGCACCAATTACGTCCGCATCTCAGGGTCTCACTGTAATTGCTTTCAGCACAGAATTTGTGACCAATTTCAATGAAAAATTCAATTTATGAAAAACCCAAAATTTATTTCCACTACAATTGAGTCAAATTTTATGTTTCATCTGTTTGATTCTCAAACTCTTTCAATTGCAAACTCTGGAACCAGTGCATATCTCACACAGGATTACAGGATTACAGATTTATTGAAATTTTAGGCTTTACAATTCAGGTATATATTCCTTATTCAACATCATGTGGTACTGTACTTGAGTATGAACAGGGTAATGTTCTCAACCAAGGTGCATTTCAGTGTGCTTGGGTCAAACTGAAATGTTCCAGTGGGCCAACAATCTGGGCTCTTTTACGGGATGGAGAGGAGGTCGTGACTATTCCAAGGGGTTGAGATGACTTATAGTAATATATACATATATTTTCAATCCCTCATTTTGTTAAACTCTTTGTAAAATTGTCGAGATGTGTTGGAATTTTTTTTTCATTTCATAGTGACCATAAGTCAAATTGTCATTGCTTTGGTGCATAACTATACTGTACACTGGGCATCATCAATGTATTACTATGTTCTCTCAGGTACTCTGAAACACTAAATGAATCATAGTACACAAGTCAATAAAATGTGCATGGTTCTCCGTGAGTCATGCGTCACTATTGCTATGTTATGATCACCCGGAGCCCCTCTGGCCGGGTATGAGTAAGAATCAAAAGCAAAGGACTCAGCTTTACTGAGCTAGTCCAATAATTTGACCCAAAGACTTTGCCAAATTAAATGCAAGCCGGGAACCGGCCCCATCCAACCAAATGAAGTGCTGGTGTGACTCTTGCTATATATATAAGAGCTTTGCTTACATCTGGGCAAATAAGAACCATTGCTGTTCATCATGGTTAGTGCTCAAGCTGAAATTCCTTCACTCAATACCAGGACGCGTACTTCACTTTTCTTGCCTTTTGTAGTTTTCTAGCTCCCATCTCAAAGTTCAGGCACAACAAGAAGCTGGTGTTCCAATTTATTCTTTGCAAAAGTTGTTTTCTCTACGTACAGTTCTCAGTCATTATTATTTCAACTCTCATTTTGGCGCGTTTATGTATACTTTAATGCCACTGAAAACAGCTTTCTATAAAACAAAGCAAAGATAAAGGTGCACCAGGGAGAAAGAAGAAAATTTCATTGGGGTTAAATTCAAATAAGATAGATTTAAAATTTTTCAAAATGATACATATTACCCTAGAACGATGCAGCACAGAGCAAATCTTGTAGAGTAAATACTGTACTCTGAAAAGGAAAACCATAGTGAATGTTGCTCATCTTCTTAAAACTTTTTATTCAATTCAAATCTTATTAGATGATGGCGAGTTGCTTTCCATCCGGCATCAAGGTCGAATTCTTCCAAAGACGAGTGCATTCAAATTTGACCCGTCATGGTTACTGCAGTATTTTTGGTTGCTGAGGCCTAAGTCAGGACAATTTTTTGAAGAAAAAATCCTATGGTCTTGAGAAATTTCTGATGTTTATCCTATGCTAAGAGTGCAGGGAAAAAAACATCATCCAGGGAGGAATTCTTAATTTTCATCCAAAATTTGCTACAAAAAGGGTAAAAATCATTTTCTCATAATCTTTGATGTTGGAGGTATAAAATCATCACTCATATTGCCAATTTATTTTCAAATCAATTCTTTGCTTGAGTTTGTTGACAAATTCATTATATTCATTCTGCTGTGTTTTCAGCATTCATCTTATGAATAATTTCTGTGACATTTAATAGTTCAATAAACCCATCCTAGTCATTTGGAATACTATGGACAGTTCATCAAATTAAATCATAGAATGTATGTTCCTATAGCTTTGGAATATATATTCTTTGGAAACTGGCATAAACTTTTGCACACTGGCGCAAGTCCATACGGACCACAGGGTTGGGATTGTGGGTTAAGTTCACACAAAATGAGGCAAAATTTCCAAAATAAAACGTCGAATCAGCTGTGGGGTGCAGCTGTGGATTTCTTTTATGAAATCCCATAAGAAAAGGATGAAATGTATCTCAATTTCAACCCCAAGAAATTCACATACTTTTTCACAAAACACAATTGATAAATATAACCTTCACAATCACCCAATTGCAATACACACATTTATCAGCACACCTGATTCTTCTGCACCCCTGATTTGTTAAAACCCTTGAAAAGAACAGATTAAAATATGTAGTATGCAATTAATATGGCTCTCATCTAACAGCAGTCAGCGTGCAAGTATATAGTGTTGCAATAAGGTACCAAATTATTCCATCACAGAGATCATTGCTCTAAACATTGATTTGAAGAGAAAATTTCCCGGTCAAAACAGCTGTCAAACGCTCTTAACTATTGCAGAAAAATCTGAGAGATGCCATGGGATTAATAGCCTTTTGGCGCCAAATTTTTGCAGCAGATCTCTTCCAACATCAGTTTGAAAAGGCAAGGGATTCTCTGGCGTTTAACTCCACAAGCCGCACCATGAAATCAACACTCAGCCATGCTTGGCTGACTCCCACACATTCCCAATCAGCCTGGAAACAGCGTCTTCCAGTGGATTGAACCCAAGATTAATGACCCGGACGGAAAATGAAGGAACAGGACGATAAAGCTGCTGGGGGGATCGCGAACGAAGAAAATCCGGGGGTTGACTATTATACGTATACGGAAGGGGAGGATTCCTTCCATTTGACAAAGTCCTTCTTTCCTTGTTTTCTTCCGTTCTGGTTTTGAAGGCAGGTCGTCGATCGCAGGTCCAAAAATTGACGACAATCGGGTTCGAGCGGGGGGTTTCACAGGTACATCCGCCCGCATGGGTTCATCTCTGCTAGGGAAGAACCCCAGAGGCGACCCCTGAAACAATCGTTACAGAGAAACGAAAATATCTTTAGACTCGCCCTGGGGGCGGAAGCTTTGCCGACGAAAGCTCACTCATCAGCTTCAGGTCAACTTCAACAAAAAACGAACGGCTCACGCTGGATTCTTGAATTTGTGATGCATGAAAACATTTTTTATCGTGGTTGGATTCCCAGCATGTCGAATCAAAACATTGATTTCAAAATGCTGCTGTTTAACTCGATCGTATCATTCAGAGATTAAATGTAGGTAACAGCGGTTACATACTTATACTTTTTCTTCCGGTAGGTTCATATATGAGAAAGGAGAAGAAAACTTGAACTCGGTTGAATACAGTAGATATTTAATCCAGAATCCCATGCCCTCCTAGATTTTTGTTTACTTGAATTATATTCATAAACCAAATGACATTATTTCCCTGCTGATCCTTCTATATACTGCATGCGCAAAATCACCATCTTATCAGCGAAGGTGGTTATTATGTGCATGCAAAAATATATACTTTTTTACCACATTTTTACCATGTTTTTATTATTACCACGTTTTTATGAACTCACTGTAAGGTTTTACCAGTAAGAATTAGATTAATCAAGCCTTACACCTTGATTGCGGGTTTTAGCAGAGTTTCTGGGATTTAGATTTTTCAAGATAGAGAAAAAATAAATCAGAACGCAGCAATTGGCCGGGCGCGAACCGACCGGGATTTATCCCTACTAGCGCAGACCTTTCTTTGATACACACACACACATACACTTCTTGTTAAATTATACACACGGTTTGTACAAAATACAAGATATACACACTCAGATGTACAAGATTTGCAACAATGAACAATATTCAGCCTCGTAGGATTTCAAGTAGTCCAGATGACCTTTCTTTGATACACACACACACACTTCTTGGTAAATTATACACACGGTTTGTACAAAATACAAGATATACACACTCAGATGTACAAGATTTGCAACAAAGAACAATATTCGGCCTTGTAGGATTTCAAGTAGTCCAGAAGTGGACTTGATTTCCTTTACAGTTAGAATTTTGTAACTGAGTCAAGTCTCAAATTTGACAAGGTATTCACACACGGCGTTGGGAATAAAAATTAAGAAGACGAGTCCCGTTCTTAACAAACAAAAAAGGGGTTGAAGAACCGAAAGAAAAAGCAAAGTGCCGACGCCTTTTTTAGATTTCGCGATGTTTCGGAATCGCCCTGGTGGAATAGAATTTTTCTAAGTTCCGAACTTCGAATTTTTAGAACACAACTTCAGCAGTTTGACCTTCTAAACTTGACTGACTCTGTTGCCCAATTTTCTGGGGTTTATATATGATTTTGCGCCGATTTTGGCGGGTTTTCCTT
>CAJPEX010005775.1:0-15003 GCA_905338405.1 Notodromas monacha | reverse complement strand
GGCAATTCCTTGTCGGAATGCAGGTGTTGAAGATCCAGGAAGAGACGCACGAGGCGGAATGATATCGCTAGACGATTCGTTATCTGTCTACTTTTCGAAAAGGAAATTATCACCTCGTTTTTCTTCCTTTCTGATGGACTTCCCCAAATTTCTTTTGAATTGTGTATTAAAAGAAAAAGATCCGTTAAAGTTAAATGACTGAAACAGAAGCTTGCGATCGCTCCGGAAAAGTCAACTTTTTTCCCCCATCCGCGTAAACCAATTGCTGTTGTTTTCATCCAAATTTTGTTTCTCTCTATAGTTCTATTCGATTTTTTGGAAATGAAAATTTTCGAAGTCTTGAATAATCAACCGATATACTGTATAGAAACAGCATAATTTCCAATTTCCTGCTTGTCGCATGAGTAAAACACTTCTCTATGACCTTCAGTAAATTTATTTGTTCTTGAAAATGAATTTCATTTCAACGAAGACGATTCGGAGATTCTACGTCACGTGCGAATTTATTTTCTATGCAATGAATGATTTCCTACAATAAAAGAACGCCTTCTCTCAGTTTTTCTTATGACTTCACCGTTCACCAAAATTCAGAAATACCTTACAGTATAAAAAAAAACTGCTCAAGATCAAAAACTGTTGAATCATTTCAATGCACAACCGCTTTTGTGTGGATTTGACTGTACAGTATTTGGCTAGACATTTTTCGCGTTAGAGAATGTACAGTATTCGCATAATGAATTGTACAAAAATGGGAATTGATGATGAATGTGCGCAAATGTTGCGAAGTACTTTTGAGTACTCAAAGGACGAATTCCAAAACAAGATGAGGTGTCATCACAAAAAATGATAAAATAAAATAGATGATGCTCTCACTTTCTTGCCCATGGAAATCTCTCAAAATATTGCTTCCTGCGTCTCAACTCTCGAGTCTCTTGTGGAATAAAAAAAATTTTTAATCCGTGGAAAATTTGTGAAAATCGGCATCAGGTTTCATCCGTCTGCGAAGAATTTCTTTTTATGGTTGCTTGCTTTTTTTTTAGAAAGCCTTCGTTATGAGAGCCATTGTGCGAATAATGTCCCATTTATTCGAATGACCGAAGTGTTAATTTGTGCCAATTTTCCGGTTTGTTTCTTCCAGGTGAAATCAGAACGTCGCTAGTTTCCGGGTCGCCGTTCAATATCACGTGGCATCTTGCGTATCCACATCAGGTGAGCTAACCGAAATACACGACTTTCGTCACTTTCAACGCATTGATTTCATTGTTTCCAAGCACTTGAGTTTCACACGCGAGGAAAGAGACAAAGACGTGATTCATTCCTGTCATTTGTCCGTGGATTTTTTTTTTATTTGAGCCGTTTGCGGTTTAATTTGATTTCTTGTTGCGGAACGTGAAAGGCGAGATTTTTAGCGTGTTTTTGATGACGGAGTTTTTCATTGGTAATACAGTACTGTGACTCGGAGGCATTTCGAACAATTTTGTGGTGAATGTTAACTGCCGAAAATGTTTCATGCAATTGATTTGTCAGAAGTTTTATCCGCTCGTTTGGTTTTTATGTGTAGTGGGACTCTTGAGTTCCGGGCGTATTTGGTTCTCAGCCATTTGTCCCTGCATCAGAACGTCCACATGTCGAATCATGTTTTCCCATAAACTTCAAGGGAATATTGAATATTGTTGATTACTCTTACTTTTGGAAAAAATCGGAAAAAATTCCTCAATTTTGTTTTTAATTTTAACCATAAAATATAGACAAAAACTGCGCAGAAGAAAACGAATACAGAATCTGCCTTATTGGCGAGAAAAGGAGTTAAAAAGTCAAATATAAACACACATCTCGCTGCACTGTGTTGTACTTTTACACAATTGATTGAAAAAAATCCTAGAAAGATCGTATGAATTAAAGTAAATTTGTAATAAAATGTGATTTACACTTTTATTCGTAGAAATAGCTCAACTTATTCAACCAATCTGATAATTTTGAAACGAGAAAACTTTCCAGATGTTGACGAAGTATCCGTATTTCAAGACATGTCGGGCAGATTTTAATTTTACAGTATTTGAAAGCGTCCTCAAGTCGAATCGTCCGTATGTCGGGGTTCAACATAATTTTTCATCGCATCGAAAAGAGATCAGGAAGCGAATAACAAGCACAATAGTAGATGGAAAAAACACCGAAAAAGTAATAAATATTACTTTGTTTTGTTATGAATTTGAATAAATTCATAATGTGAATTTGAATAAATTCATAATGTGAATTTGAATAAATTCATAATGTGAATTTGAATAAATTCATAATTTGAATTTGAATAAATTCATAATGTGAATTTGAATAAATTCATAATGTGAATTTGAATAAATTCATAATGTGAATTTAAATAAATTCATAATGTGAATTTAAATAAATTCATAATGTGAATTTGAATAAATTCATAATGAAATGTATTTATGATTTTTGTGAATCTCAGCTCAATTTGTTCAAGAGATATTCAAATTCTTTAAAAATTCTTCGAATTCGTAAAAAAAAGTTGGAAAAATGTCTGATGTATCTCGAGACATGTATCTCGAGGGCATATTTTATACATTTTAAAGCGTCCTGAAGTCGAATCTTTTGCTTGTCGGGGCCCTAATGTCTAATATTGTTGTCTTGAGGTTCAATTTTTTCTTTGTTTTTCCTTCGAATGGAATATATTTTGGAATTACTAAGCAACAACACCTCATAACGAACGACCTAGCACGAGAAACACGACACCTGCATTTTTTTTTATTTCGTCTGCTTGAAAGCTTTGAAAACCACTAGAGGGGGAAAATGCCAGCTTTGTTTTGGAGAAGCAAAACAAAACAAAAAAGCAGCAAAAATTACAGTTCTGTCTGAAATTGATCGGAACCGATGGATGAAATGTTTGCCTCACTTATCTGCAGGGTGGCTTTCGCTTGGAGCTGTTGGATCATCAGGAACGAACCATTCAGGACCTCACGCCGAAAACGGCGGAGAGCGATTTTGTAACCGGTGATGCAACGTGAGTTAAAAATCTTTGCACACGTTTTCTTCCTCAAATTTTTAAAAAATCCCTCTGAATTTTCCATGCTTCCGGCTTAGAAGATCCGTGTCATCAATCTATATTTGTTGAACGCCAATAGAGTTTCCTCCCTCCGAGATGATTCGATTCTGGATACCATAGTTTTTTGTTCCTATTGCAAAACTGAAAGTATAATCTGAGAAAAATCTCAAAAGAGCAAGACAATTTGGACATGCTGAAATATTCCCGAATACGCGTTAAATTCTTCGCTGAACATTTTCATAAGTCTTGAAAAGAATCATTGCCAGCAGGAAAAATTAGATGAAGAAATGCCTTGTGAATTAAATTATTCTCTGAAAATACGCCGATGACCATAATTCACTCCTTCTATAGGAATGCTCACGTGCACAATATGGCATCAATTATTCTACTCCTTTTTTATGTTAAAATTTTTAATGTGACCAAAAGTGCTGTCTGTTCACGCTGAAGTAAATGTCAAGGGACAAAGCTTCAAACGTGTTTTACGTGAATTAAAAATGACTCTCTGAGTGAAAACTATGATTAGCGCACCTTGAAATTTAGCAATTCTTTTCATTCTGAATCACGTATGCAGGTACCATGCTTCTGTTTCTAAAATATCTAATGTCAGTTATATCTTCCTTCTTAAAAATAAAATAAAATATCAGCCAAGATGCCTGAACGAAGCGAACAAATACTCGAGAGAAACTTTCGGTTGCGTCACTCACTTCTGTTGATCTTTCTCCGGCTGTAATTCTTTTTCTCAAATAAATTCACGGAACTCGCAAATGCCACCAGCCTCCCCGAATTTCGCCACACAGTAGCGTCCGTTATATTTACAAGACGAGTAAAAAAAAATTACATTCGCGTAAAACAAATTTTGCGAAATGTTGAGCGGGCGTCGTTATTTGAAAAGTTGATGACCTGATTGCTTCCTCGTTTTTGACAGTGCCCAGCACTTTGAGCTGAAATTCCCGCACACTTTCGAGTGCAAGGATTGCACGATCCGACTCATCCGCCAGGCCAGCGAATGGTCCAACAAGTACTATTTTTGGTCCTGCGCCGACGTGGATATCTACAAGCGTGAGTTCATTTTTCTTCAGCGTGCTCTCACTTTTGCCTCATGTTCAAAAATACAATTTGAAAAAAAAAACGGGGAAAAGCCTCGTGGCTTTAACGGGGGTTGGTTTTAAAAGTTCAGTCAAATGCACGTCGACTCTCAGAAAAAAAAAATTGGGGGACCAGAAAGAAATTCATTGTGGAGAGAATTTCGTTGTAGAGAACCCCTGGAACATGTGGAGAGAACTCTAGAAGATTAAAAAATCGTTTCACAGAGAAAACTGTTGTACAGAGAGTCCACCTGTATTTTGCTTCTCTTCCCGAAAAATTTTCTGTTTTTGTAGATGAATATTGATTTTTTTAGGCGTCGTCAAATGGTTTCAAGTCCTTGAATAGAATCCGAATCGAAGCAAGACTTGACAAAGAATGAAAAACCAACAATAGATATGGGTTTGAATCTTTGCTTATGGGAATGAAGATAGAATTTCTATCGAAGAAAAGCTGTTACCTTTGTTTGGGCTTTATTCAAAGAATATTCGCACCAAATCTATGTAGACTACTTCGAAATTATTTTATTGATGCCACAGCCTTGCTTCGAATATAACAACTTGAACCTTGAGCACTCTGAGAAGTTATGTTCGAAGTAAAATGCAGAAAAAAAAATTTTTCTTATTCATGAATTTGCAGTACATTTTCAAGAGCAAAATTTCAGCATAGGATATTTTCACCGAGGCAAGAAGATGAGATTGCTGCTTGATGCAAAATTTTTATGGTTATCACATGAGATAATTTATTCCCGAGAGGTCCAGAAGGTCGGCTGGAAAATATTTGATTATCTTCCTTCCTTTTAATATGCATTCCGCTTTGAATTGATTTCCATCTGTGGGAATGTAATTTAGTTTTATAATTCCAGCACGAGAGAGTGAAAGGATTCCACGTGAATTTGCATGAAAAGTGCCCTTCCTTTAAATCCAATTTGTGCCGAGATGGAGGAAATCCACGCATAGAAAAATGGGCTAGAAATGAATCCAACCGATTTGAGGCGTTTTTCAAGAGCCTCAAATATTTCGAACAGAATAAAAGCTTGTTTTAGTAGATTTTTTTTTTAAACCAATACTGGTTAGCTTAGATATAAAATGTAATTGGACCGATTTCGATCAGTTGGGTGAAGCTTTTCAGATGAATCCGGATATGTGCATATAAACATGAAAGAAAATTCACTTAATTTGTAAGGAACCGCGTTCCTGAATTTTTTTTTCAGTAAAAATGTATATTTGAACTTGAAGCAACATTTTGAATTGGACTCGAGCTTGGAACTACGAATGGCCCATTGTGACAAGGTCAACAAAATCTATTTGCATAGTTTATTCTATTTGAATACGAATCCTCAGTTTAAGGAGCTCAAGGTAAATATGCCATGGAAGGAAACTTCTGAAAATATTCAAAACAAAATTGTTTTTCTGGCGGAAGAATTTTTTCTTTCGTGAAATGTCGGCATGTGCGACCAGAATTACGAGCTCGGATCAAACGTGTTTTTGTTCCTTTGCGCGTCGGAAATTTGAATCAAAAGTTCGTTGGCCTTGGCACTTGTCTACCTGTAATTGAGGAGCTTCTCCCGCATTATTTTTATTTTTTTCATGTACCAGAGATGATTCAAAAGTTCTATCAGTTCCTTGAAAAATTTAGTTTTCGTGGTACAGTCCCCACGTTTTGCGTCACTGTCGTCCTCACCGTTTTGGTGTCAATAATGAGATTTGAAGCCCTTGAATTTGTGTTGCATAAAGAATCCACCTGTATATTGAAATATGAATTTTTAAATTCGAAATGTTGCTCCACCCATCAAAAATTGTATGCACCGTAAACCTCTTCAATTTGAATTTCAAGGGACCAGCAAACAAATTTCACTTAGCCAGGTTTTGAGTCAGGGAAACGAACACGTTTTTGCCTGAAAATTTGAAAAATTGCCGGAAATTGTAAATGGTGATATTCTGGGCCTTAAATTACTTATTAAATAAATTGAAAAGATGCTGAACTTGGAGACAAGGTCCATATGCCCAATTTATCTTGGACTTCCTTTCAAAACACACCAACTTACTTTTTTGATTGATTTTCTCTTTCCTGTGTCAAGAGTCAAGAAAATAATACTCAAAGGGACTCAGAAAATTACAGTTACCGAGGTTCGAGAGGAAATGCCTTCAAGTCGGAGAGGTTTCTAATGAATTGTCTCCAAAGGGAATTCAGACGAGGAGTTGCAAAAATTCTACACAAGAGTTGCATGCAATTTGCCTTGGGGGACAAGGTTCGAATTATTGATATTCAACTGTAGAAGGCAATCCTTGCAATTCACTGCATAGCACTGAATTAAATTAGAATTTTTTAATTCAAAGGAAGAGCATTTGAAACGCTCTATATATTTTTTTCGATTATGGCCTGTAAAAACACTTCAAATCCACAAAAAGTATCAATATGGCCGACCCTTGGTCAAATCCGAGTCATTGCGCAGCGCTGATCAAGTCTGTCATGATTCATTAAAAAATATCGAGCACATTGACACACAGAACTTATGAAGTCCGATGAAGGAAAACAAACGTAGACAGACAGAACTTCTGCAAAAATTCGACACAGGAGTTGCATGCAATTTTACCTGGGGGACGAGGTTCGAAATATCGCCAACTGTAGAAGGCAATCCTTGTGATTCACTGCATAGCACTGAATTAAATTATAATTTTTTCATTCGCAAGGAGAGCATTTTAAACGCTCCAAATAGTTTTTGTTCGATTATGTCCTGCAAGAACACTTCAAATCCACAGAAGTATTAATGTGGCCGACCCTTGGTCAAATTTGAATCATTGGGCAGTGCTGATCAAGTCTGTCATGATTCATTAAAAAATACTGTATCAAGCACGCAGACAGACAGAACTTGTGAAGTCCCCATGTTTTCTAGCCGGAAGGATTCCTTGTATAGATACCCAGAAGAAAATGCAGAAAGCGGCATCTTGGTTGGAAGGAAGGAGGGATTGTATTCGATACGGATACGGAAAACGCGTTTTTTTTGCGGCGTTTGCTTTAATTGGTCCTGGTCACGCATGGGCAATGGAACGCTCAAGGTAACTTCCTGCCCATCAGATTTTCTTCTGGTTAAAAAAAAAAAATTTGTTTGCTTCTTTTCGGTTTCAACTGAACCTTAGAAGCAATGATAATACCGCATTTTACGGACTGGAATACCTGAACCATACTTATGGGTCCCCACTTTACTTGAAATTCTTGGAATGCGCGGCAAACTAAAATTAGATGCCGAGCGGAGACTGAACGGCTTGAAAACTGGTGAAATTCTTCGCAGCTGTGTTTTCATTATACAGTACATCAGTCAAACCTCTCCAAGTCGAAAATCACCCCATGTCGAATTTTCCTTGAATTCTATTGAGAACCATGTCAGTTGGACATCCCTAACTCAAAAACGTTACCCTTGAAGCCTCTATATAACTTGATTTACAGGTGCCTTTGGGTTATTATTCTTAGTACCCGAAAAGGAAAACAAACAATAAAAAAATTTAAAGTGATATTTTTCCAAATGAAGCGAGTGACCAATTGATTAAATTTACGCTTGCCTTCAAGTTCAGCATTGTGTCAATTCATTTACTCAGCAGTTCAAGGCCTAGAACATGGCAAATTTTACCGTCATGTAATTATTCATACTAGCAAAAATGCTGTTTTCCCTAAATGGAAAACTCGATTTTATTTTGTAGGTCTGTCTGAGTTCGATTTGAACAGGGTTGATAATTTTAAATGAGAGGTGTGTTGGTGATAGTGTATTCGTTTCTGAGGCAGTTTTTCGATATTTCAGAGGGCTTCTGTGACTGAAAATTCGTTTGCCGGGGGTTGAAAATCAAACAAAAAAAAGTTCAAAGTCGTTACAAAATTTTCGAAAATATTTTATATTCTATGATTCAAACGGTTCCTAATTGAAAAGACTTTTCCGAAAGATTGTCCTCGAGTATATAGCTTTTTTCTTTTTTTTTGGGCAATGCAAAAAAANAAAGTTGATGCTTCCAACAGACAATTATTCAAAAGCTGGTTTTGAATCTTTTCAAGGGACCGTTTGTGGGTATAATTTCTAGGTGCACACAACGGCAACGAGTTCCTCATTCTGTCAAATGCGCAGAATGATGCGGCGTTGCGATGAATTGAATCCCGAGGAGAATCCTGTGCAATTATTTTTCTTTCTCTTGTATACCGCCGATTGCCCATGCTGAAGTAGGGCAGTTTTTCTGCATCTTCATTGCCCGCCATTATGCATAGCATCGGGCAGATGCCGCGATAATTGGTTCCCTCGTGTTTTTCCGGGTCGCGATTTATTTTTTTTTTGCATTAATATTATTTTATTTTATCGTTTCTTATTCATTTTCTCCGTTTGCGTTTTCTGGGGCACGGGGTTTGGTGTCGATCATCTCAATGGGCATGAGAGGGTTGGTTCCGATGAGATAAGGTTTTTTACCCACGTCATTAAGAGGAGTGTTTTTTGACAAGCTTCATTCGCGGATTTGATTTTTTTTTATGCCTGGAAGCCGACGAACGGTTGGAGTTCAAAGAGGGCACGACGATCTTAAATTTGTGTTCGACTGAGATCATTTTTTCTGTTCAGCTTTTGTGCAATTTTGGGCTTCGACCAATTTTCTCGATATAATGCATTCTTTGGAACGGTGTGCAGTGACTTCCGGTTGAAACCTGACAGCGTTTCAAATGTGAAATAGGTCTTGGGTATATTTTTCTTGGACACAATTTCCATGCAAACATGACAGACAAGTCGTTTGCGGCGTGGTTTAAACATTTTACTTTCCCAGTGTCGAGTCAGAATCTCCCAAAGTACTTGTCATTGTGGGATAAATCACAAGATTTTAAACAAGTCTTGATTCATCCCCTGTATCTATTTTAATCGATTGCATGCTCGGTTTGGGTGGTAAATTTCTTGCTCGATAAATTTGAAATTGTATTTCCATTCACATTCAGCATCAGTAGCGCAGTGATTTCTCTGGATTAAAACTTTTTTCTTTGAAACTGCGTCGTCAGATCTCAGATACCGTTGCTAACGAGCGGTTTCACTGATGCACAGAACTGACGAAAGTTCTTCGTGTGTTTCTGCACATCTTGAAAAATTACATTTTTCACGATTTCAAAAATCAGGAAAACTACTCGTATCTAGAATTGAATGTTCATTTCACATAATAACTTCTTGGGGGAATAACCATGCATTTTTCAGCTGTTAATAATGCTCTGTAGTGTTCTTCGTCTGAAATCATTCCCGAAATCAACGTATCAAGTGATCAAGTCTAGTTGAAACACACGTAGGATAGTATTTAACGATGACAGGGCATTGAGACAATTACAATTTGAGCTAGAGAAAGTTCTCATGGAAATTGCGGAACTGACGAAAGTTCTTCGTGTGTTTCTGCACATCTTGAAAAATTGCATTTTTCACGATTTCAAAAATCATGAAAACTACTCGTACCTAGAATTGAACGTTCATTTCAGATTATAACTTCTTGGGGGAATAACCATGCATTTTTCAGCTTTTAATAATAATGTTCTGTAGTGTTCTTCGTCTGAAATCGTTCCCTGAATCAACGTATCAGGTCTAGTTGAAACACGCGTAGGATAGTATTTAACGATGTCAGGGCATTGAGACGATTACAATTATATCTAGAGAAAGTTCTCATGAAAATTGCATCCGCAGTTAGTCCCTTGAGATAAAAATAATTTTAAATTAAAAAAATTAAAGTCGGTAATTTGTAAAATTGTCTTCTTCTAAAAGAAAAAAACGTTTCCCCCCATTTTCCTCCAGGTGGTTCGAAGAAGGTGGATTGCAACGGTAGAGGTCGCTACCTGGGCGGTCGTTGCATTTGCGAGCGCTTGTATTACGGCGACAGGTGTCAATACGCTGACGAGTGCCTCGACGACACGGATTGCGGACTGCGAGGCATGTGTGTCGACGTCAAAGCCACGTCGTATCCGAAGAAGAGCTGCTACTGTTTGCCCGGGAACTTTGGCGAAAAGTGTTCGCAAAAGTCCGAGCTCAAGTCCTTGGCCAATATCAACTTCGGCGCTTACTCCAAAAAGAATCTCAGCGACAAGTGAGTTTCGGTTTGATTTTTAAAAATCGCCACCGTATCCTCTGATATGTATATTGCGCATCTTTCTGATTTTTTTTTAATTTCATCAGTTTCTTCGATTTTGTGAAAATCATATATTCATTGAATTAAATTTACGCAAACATAAGACACCAGAGATTTTAATAATCCAACGCTGAAGAACTTCATTTTTTACTATTATTTAGAAGAAAAAAAATTTAGTGTTCAGTTGAAAACTTAATCAAGTTTATTTATTATTTGAGTAGCAGAATATTTTTGTTTTGTTTTTATTTCTGAATAGATAAATAGGTTATTTTGTATGCACATTCGAAATAGCCTTTTTTTCAGACGTTTCGCATTCAACTACATTTCTGGCGGATCTAAGAGATACTTTTTGTCACTTGCCTCACAGAATGCCGTAGAAAATGTTTATGAATGATTCAAACAGTACATGCATTTGAAAATTGCGAGGTAATCTTTTCACAGGGATAAAACGCATTAAAAATTCGGCAGAAAAAAATGGTGTTCAGTATCTCGAACTGCTCGCAAAATGGCCCCTTTTATTTGAAGGCGTCGTATTTTTTAAATGGCGTTTTGAATTTATAGGTAACGCATTGTTTCAAAAATTTCCGCAACTTAATGTTAAAAAACATCTGTATAACCAATATCAGGTCGAATGCGCAGAAGTTAGAATCATGTTTTATGCTGAAAACGGGCGAAATATTTAGTTTTCGACGAAACCCTGATTAGAATTAACAGATGCCTCATCTGTGAAAATGTAAAAAAGTAATGCAAAAGCATCATTTGGCAGTTGAATTTTATTTTTCGTGCGGAAAAATTGTGCTTTGCATTGTGTTGAATAAGTTTGGTATCTCCAGCTTGTATACGGCATCGCCGAAAGTAACTTAAATGAAGAACTTTTTTATTTTCTCGAATATGGGAAGTCTCCATTCTAATCAACATTTTCATAACCACGTCACTGAAAATGATATGAGAAGAAAAGTTTTTCAGATAAATGTCACTTCTGTTGTTATCCTTTCAATTAGTCACTTTTCTGCGTTCATTTCAGAAGATACATTCTTCTCATTAACCGAGAGATCTGTTACATCCGCTAATGAGAAATAATATTTTTATTGTGTTTGCGAATTTGCATAATCCCAGATGGAAGCAGATTAAATGCCGCCCTTTTGATTCACTCTGATGTTCCATTAGTCCGACTTGGAAAACTTTCATTTCTCTGGCTTCGGTAAACTTTAAATTATAACGCTTTCCCGCCAATTTCTCTCGATATGGAAGCAGATTAAATGCCGCCCTTTTGATTCACTCTGATGTTCCATTAGTCCGACTTGGAAAACTTTCATTTCTCTGACTTCGGTAAACTTTAAATTATAACGCTTTCCCGCCAATTTCTCTCGATGATTTATTAATGCGTAGTTCGCATTTTCGAACTCATGAACTTGAAATGACGATGGCAGGTAATTGAAAGCCTTCTTTGATTCCGACCTCCTGCTGATATCCATGAATAATTTTAGAATTAATTGACTGAATTGGAAATCCGGTAGTTTCTAAGCGAACAAAGACGAATAATGAAATTTTCATTCCCGTATAAACTTTCAACAACAAAAATCGTACGTCTAAAAACAGAAATATTACGAGGGCGAAATAAAGTATGCGCCTCCAAAGTCTGAGAGCAGTTCAATTTCAAGTTTTGTTCGAAAATATTCGTAAAATATTGCCTCGAGACATTTATTTTTTTTTACAATTTTATTCGATTTGAAAGTTGCTACGCTTGTTGGGCCGGAAAGTTGAAGACCAACTTCGAAAATCCATTGATATACACTTGTATTTCCACCGGTTCTCAGTTTAGATCATTTCTCTTTCAAATAAAATTTTTTTTAGCGAAAGTTTAAATTTCAATTCGTCCTCGTGAGAAAAATCATAGTTGAAAGGGCAGCATCGAAGTGTCTAGGTTATGAGGAATTTATCCAGTACCTTTTCGTATCGTTTTAATACTTCTACAACATGCGTTGGTCCTTTCCAGCTTTCACTAGTTTTTGCCCCCGCGGTGATTGATTATTCTCATGGGAAGAAAAGTACTTCTAAAAAAATAAAAATAAAACACTTGCTTTCTGTACCTTCCGTTTGGAAATAAAGATTGAGTACTTCATATCAGACCCTCGAGGTCTGATGGGTTAGCCGCAGTGTGACGCAGTTTTCACGCGATTTTCCCCCTGATTTAAATTGCTCGTTTCCGCGTGCTTAATTTATTGCAAAAACGCTTTCAAAATAAATGAAAAATCTCTTGAGTCGTAATTTATCATTGTCTTGCTTTTTACCAGCTATTGAGTTATATTAACTGTTCATGATTTTGTTTACGAGTACTCGTCGGTACATGTTTAGCATCTTCCGTGTTGTAAATTTATTCTCAAGGCTGACGAAGTCATCATCTTCTTTTGTACCCCAGATTGACATTTGTTTCTGAATCCTTTTGAAATTGGCAATGCCAGTATCCACGTATCTCCTAGTTTGTTTGCGGAATGCTATTTGTTCTTCATATATACTGGCAATGAGTTCATTTATTTTTCAGGCTTTCGAAATCGTTACCAGCTGCATTTTTTTTCTTTATTCGAGAACTGAATAAAAGAACCTGAAAACTTTATCTCGTTAATTTAAAAAACTTAGTAGAAAAATTTCATGTCTGACTATGCATTATAAAAACGCACGAAGTTAAATTGACAACTCGACAACTCATCTTCGCACGTAGAACGAAAAGGGATTAAAAACATTTTTTTTTTCTTCGAACTGACAATGAACGCGTTTCCTGTAAGCCCTTCAAATCGAAGGATTGACCGAAATTCATAAAACTGCCCTCGTTTGTATTTTATCCAACTTTTCGTTTGCAATACTGTACAATGAAACCCCGATAATTATCCACCATTTGTTTGTGATTTTTATGGCGTCTTAAAGAAATGTCGTGGTTCATCAGAAAATCTAAAATACTGTAATATGGAAAATTGAGCATTATAGAAAATAAAATGTATATTCTTCTAGAAAACTATCAAATTAACCGTGAAATGCGTAAATGCTATCTAGCTAATATTCACACGGTTATGTAATCTTTGTGTTCGGTTTTTTTTTCTATTTGGAGACCCCTTGTAGAAACGAATATTGTTAGCGGGTTAAGGAAGACAAAATTAGTGTAATCTGTAGGAGCCTATTGTAGCTGTCAAATATTTTGACGGTTGGTGTTTCAATGAGGTTTCTTAAGCTTTTATCGTTAGGTAAGATTTGTTTTCCGAAAAAAAAATTTCGGTTGCAGATGGTGGTGGCGGTTTATCGGTAGGCGTCTTAATGGGGTTTCGCTGTACTGTGCTAGAAAAGAAATAATAATTTGTTTCTTGGAATCCCTTTAACCTTTTTAGACTGACGATGTATTGGCGGATCGATGCTCGTAGGGCTCTTTAGCTTTAGCACGAGGCGCCGTTGTCGTGGTCGATGGACCGGGACCCGACCTTTGGGTTCCCGGAGTGCTGGTTTACGGCGGAAAAGGGCGTGTAGTGCCTGAGCCGTACCGCTAGCAAACAGAATCAACCAGCCGAAGTGTCGACCGAACTCGAGCCAGAACCCGAACCCGCCACGGAAAAGGCTGCCCCGGTTGTCGCAGCCTCGGCCAGAGGTCGCCCCAGGTACCGCTTCATCGACTCTGATCCAGAAGACGAGAAAAAAGATGATACGCCAGCAGCTGCAGTCAATGGAACTGCGATTGCCGAGCCTGAACCCGAACCCGAATCGGAACCCGAGCCTGAATCTGTCACTGAAATTCAGTCGACATTGTCCCCCTTGACAACAACTGAGACCAGTACGACGACGACGACGACGACAACAACAACGACGACGACTGCAACGAGTGTAATAACCACAACAACCCCAACAGCGAAAGCGGAACCTGAGCCGGAGCTTGAATCGAAGTCTGAACCCGAACCCGAAGCAGAATTGACCACCGAAAGCCCGGTTGATGCGAGGGTCATTTCCAAAGCCACTACCATCACCGTCGAGGCAACAACCAACTCTGCAAAAACGGAAGAACTTTTGAATGCAGAGGCTAAGGCTGAACCTGAGCCAGAATCCGAAGTCACGACTTCTGCCGCGCCTGAATCCGAACCAGGTACTTTTTTGTTCAACCCCGAAAAAAAAAGATGAATACATTTTCATGTACCACGATTTTCCTGGAGCACCACAATAATGATCAATACAGTAGTGCCTCGGCTAATGGACTTGATCCGTTCAAGCGATAAGTTCAGTGAGCGTAGAGTCTGTTGACTGAGTCATTTAATGACGGAGGAAATGGATAATTGGTTCCAGACCTCCAAAAGCCCATTAACCCCGTCATGCGATGCTTTTCGTAAATGCTAATCAATTCTGTGTCCCTCGGAAAATGTCCCTTCTAAAATGAATCAAAAAAAAGGAATAAAGCAGTACGAAAAAAGCACTTTTCAGCAAGTAAAAAATAAAACAAAACAACCCAATCACGAATATCGATAAAGCCTTTGTACACGTTCAGAATGAATATTCAATGGAATTTATGGAAAAAAAATATTCTAGAAGCGCGTAACACAGAACAATTTCTCCCTTATTTTCATCTGCGCGAAAATTTTCTTTTTTTTTTTTAAAGAACCAAATACGACGACCGAAGAAAATATCCTTGAAACGTTGTCACCCACGGAATCCTCGTCATCTGGGACAGGTCCTGAAACTGCAAGCCGCCGGAAACGTCAGGCGCCGAAA
>CAJPEX010005774.1:0-15009 GCA_905338405.1 Notodromas monacha | reverse complement strand
CTACGAGGAGTGTTTGCAAGTGATGGACAAGCTCCTGGACAAGCAGTTTGAGAACAACAAGTTTCCAAAGAGTGCTTGTAATTTAGCGCTTGCTGCCTGCTACAAACTGGTAAACACATTTTTTTTTGGTCAATCAATTCCGTGTTCCCGTGCACATTCGTCATTTCTGCGTGATAGTTGGGTGTTCGTTAATTTTAAGGAATTGGGAGTGTGTTCTGAAGGAGTAGTTCTTTTGTTGGATCTCAACAAATCGAGCTTCTCTTTGTCCCTTGTCTGAAGAGCTTTGACTGTTATACAGCAGAATCTTATTGAAAAAAATGATCGCTCACGACAAATTCGTTTTTTAGGCCTCTGTCAAATAGGTACAATTTATGTATTCATTTCTATGTGATAAATTGTGTGCCTGAAGAATATTTTCCCGGATCTCAATGGTAACTTTTTTGTAACAATATATTTCCTAGTATTTCTTTTGCATTTGAAACTGTTCGCTTTTTTTTTTCAGAATACGCCGGAGAGTTGGGATTATTCTTCCAGGATATTGAGGAATGCTCAAGAATCCGGGGCCGAATTGACGCGGAAAGCTGTTTGCTTCAATGCTGGCCTTGGGCTGAAGCAGAANGCCGAATTGACGCGGAAAGCTGTTTGCTTCAATGCTGGCCTTGGGCTGAAGCAGAAAAAGCTGCAGGAAGCGGCGGAGGTTTTGGCAGTTTCTCCGCAGCCCAATTACGTCACTGTTCGGAATCTCAAGGTAACTCCAGAATTGATAGAAAATTTTCACTGAGATATGATAATTTAATTTTTCTCGAAAAATTAATTTACCGTAGCTATGAGGTTTTCGTTAATGATTGCAATAATTTAGCTATAATGTTTCATGAATAATTGAGGTGCTTGAGCTTTAATTTTTTATTTTTCGTTGAAATATAGGACATAATCATATTGTACAATTTTTCATTCATCATTTAGATTCTGTTGGTGAAAATCGCTCAATGGTGATCTTGATTGTGTAGTTTTTATTTTCTAATTAGATTACTGTATTTTCTTCGTTAGATCATGACTTTGGCGCTGCTAAACAGACACGAAGACGCTTTGTCGGTATTGAATGCGATTGCAAATGCGGATAATCCCACTGGATTGTCCAGAACGTCTGTCACGAAAGACTGTGTGAGTTTGCTTGTTTTCCGTGAAGAAAAAAGGATGTACTGTGGAAGGGATGTATTTCTCAAGAGTTAAGTTTTGACGCTTATTTATTTTTTTAGATCGAAGTTTTAGATGATGTGTTTGGGAAGATGAACGACCAGGTGCTGGTGTCGGAGTACCAGAGGCTGAGGAAAGGACTTCAGCAGATCGGGCAAACGTTTGAAACGGTTAGTTTTTTTTTTTTTTGTTTGGTCTTGTTTTACTTCACGTTGTTTTTTTTCGGGGATTTTTGTTGCGTTTCGACAATTACTTCCATGTTTTTATTCAAAATTTTGACGCGTCAAAGGTTCACTCTTTAGTATCTAATTTTGAAAGGGAACCCATTTGTAGTGGGACATTTTTTATCTCCTAGAAATCGGAGATACGTTTTGGGGAGATCGCTTGATAATTTGAAAAATAATCTTGAGATTTTTGGTTTGCTCATTTTTCCTCAGTGGGACAATTTTTCTCTCAAAGAAATTGGAGATGAGTTCCAGGAAGATTTCTTGATAATTTTAAGAATTCTCCCCAAAAAACATGAAATATTGGAATTTCCGTGGATCATTCCTAATTATGTCTTCTTTTTTTTCTTCTATGATGAGTTGAAAATTGCTCTGGGTATTTAGTTTGCGTGTGGCTGGAAGGAATTTTTCCGAAACTGTGTTATAATTCAAAATATGCGTTATTTTTGTCATGATCAATGCAATTGAGCCTCAATAACTCGAACCTCCCTCCCTTAGTTGAGTTTTTTCAGCCACTGCTTGTTTTCCTAACTTGAAACCGTCGTAACTCAATTTTTGTTGCTGCTGTCTTGAAGTTCGACTGTATTGTTGTTTCGATTTGTTTTCAGACGCTCGATGAATTGCTCACGAGTCCGATCCAGCAGAATATGAGTGCCCAGCAGAACAGACGCAACACGGGGATTCTAGCAGCTGGTTTCGGCCAGCAAAATCATCGCGATCCCCAGTACCAGCAAAAGCGGTACCCGAGGCAACGACAACGATTCGTTCGCCCGGGACTCGCTGAAATGGAGTGACTTGAAAAGAAAAATAGGAACTCCGTTCGAGCGGATATTGAAATTTAGTGGACTTTTTTTTTCCTTTTTTTCTTGTATCTCGGAGCCGGTTGCCGGAAAAAAAAGAAAAGCACGTTGGCGTGTTTTTCCGCGGGTGCGAAATGGAAACCGTGTTCAAATTATGAGGTTTTGAATTTTTTATGGTTTTTTTTAGAAGTGCGGAACATGCCTGTGTTGTGTAGACAGGGATATTCTCACAAATTTTGGGATTTATGAACATGTAATTTTGTAATCACAAGGAAGCGTAGGCCATGTGAAAGGATTGACATGGCCCGATTCGGGCCACTTCTAGTGTCCCTTTCCCAGGGAGAGAAAAAAAAATATTTTTGGTTTTTTTTTTCTAGTGTGGGAAATTTTATTAGGTCTTCAAAATTGAATTTGAATCTTTGAAATCTCCAGGAAAAATATAGATTTATGTCGAAATTGGGGACTTGTGGCTCCCTCTAGGAAATTAATCTTGTCCCTATTCTGTTGAAAATTAACAGTAAATGAATAACCCTGGAACCTGCCTCCGAAAGAAAATAAATATTTTTCTGCTTGTCCATAAACCCTTAATTTTGTGATATGCCAGGAATTTAACCTGCAACAGAATTAGATTATTTCAAAACTAGGGGAATCTGGTGGCTCCCTCTATGAAAGTATTCTTATCTATATTCTCTTTCAGATCAGCAGTAAGTGAACCATCCTGAAAACTACTTTCTCAAGACAAAATATTGAATGAGCTTTTCTAAACACTTGGATAAGCCCTTCCAATGCCATGATTTAATCAAGTGAAAAAATTTATATTATTGTCTGTTATATTGATGGGAACTTGTGGCTCCCTCTAGGAAATAACTTGGTTAGATTAGCCGTGAATTATTCACCCCAAAATCTTATTTTCAAAGATGAGAAAAAAGGGCATTTTTTTTCCTCGTGAAAAAATTTTGATTTTGGTATATAAAGACACAATTTTCTTCAGTTTCCCCTTGATCCCAAATTCGTGAATCCCAGAAATTTTTTTTTTTTTCGGTGGGTTCTCGTATCGCGTTTATAATTCCGTCTTTTTTCTTTGCTTTCAAGCAGTTGCCGTCGTGGATTTTTTCTTTCTGTTTCGCGTGGTATTGTTTGAAGAGAGTGTGACCCCAGGAAGACGAGAAAAAATGGAGGAAGAGGATCGTGAGAGATCCTTGGATTTGGCTGATGTTTTAACTGATGAGGAGACGCGGTTTTTCATTGGACTCGTGAAGACGTGGAACAAGAACATGAGGGTGGATGTGGAACCCGTTTTGACTGTCGACGACTTGGAGGAGAGGATGAAGTGTGGGAAGAAGGAGAAAAGTGCTCGATATGAGCTGTGGACTCTGCAAATGAGATGCAAGTTCAAGTGCGCTTGATTTTTAAACTTTTTTAGTATCAGAAATCTTGTGGTCAATTTTTATAAGTAGACTCTCTCTCTCTCTCTCTCTCTCTCTCTCTCTCTCTTTCTCTCTCTCTCTCTCTCTCTGTACAACGAAACTCATAAGATCAGAAAAAATCCGTTGTAGCGAACTTTTGAAACATGGGGAGAGAACACAAAGCAATCGTTATACAGTACAAAGAAAATCGTTCCGCACAGAGAGTCCACCTGTATTGTGTCTTGATAATTGTTCTATAAATTGTGATCATTCTTACTTGGACATTAATTCCAGGAAGTCAAAGAAGGAAAAACATTTAGTGACATCCCTAGCTTCAGAATCGTTAACTCAAACTTCCATTCGTCAAATTTTCCTTCTGAATTCCCTCAACAAAGTGTTATAAACCTGTCTAATAAATTACTCAGAAATGTTCTACTTTTTTCGTTTTCCTGAGCCTTGTTAGATCTTTCAAGTCAAAATTAGCATTTCCCAATTATTTTTCATAATTGATGGGAAATTATTTATGATATTAATTAAATTATTTTTATCAATAACGAACTTATTTTTATTAATTATGAAATTATTTTTATCTATCACGAACTTATTTTTATTAATTATGAAATTATTTATATTATACAGCAATTAAAATACAGTATTATGTATTAAAATAAAATAAAATTATCTATGATAGAAAAAAATTATAACTGTATTTGAAAATTTATTTCTAATGACTAAGAAATATTTATAAAAATTCTAAATATATTTATAATAATAAAAATTATTCATGACAATTAAAAACTATTTATGATTAGGAAATTATTTGTATTGCGCCAATTAACAATTTTAAATTATGCATGATAAATATAACTAAAATTGTTGATAGGACAATTAACAATTTTATTTATAATATTTATTATGTTTAATATAACATTTTTCATAGTTGGTTGGAATAATTAGGATTCTGAAAATTTTAATTCTGAATTTTAGAAAACTTTCGCGTATGACATAAAGAGGGTAATGTGAGTTATTTTTCTTGTTCAGGAAGGATTATGACCCACCATCGCTGAGGAAGAAGTGGGAGAACCTGATGCGGTCTTACCGAAAACTTGCCAAAAAAGGCATAAGTTCCGCAGACAAGACGAAGTTCAAATTTTTCGAAGACATGAAATTGCTGCTGGACACACCAGCAGTATCCTTTGAGAAATCGAGGTAAATCTGCTGTGTTTTGATGATGATCTCCATTTTCTGATTCATCGGTGCTTTTACTTCATGTTCCATGTCCCAGCTCTGATAAAATGAGCTATGAAATCACGAAGCCCGAACAGCTGGCATTGGTGAAGTATCTCGAGCCCTTGGCCAGAGTGACTTCTTCGCCGAGGAACATTCAAATCCCAGAGGACTGTGTTCAGAAGTTGTCTGCCGAGTTCAATAAGAAAACATTTTCTCTGGAGTCTCTTCAAGATCAGTGGTTGCAAATGACCGCCGATTTTGAGATATTTCAGGAGAACCCAAACGAGATTTGCATAACATCAAAAGATGTTTTGAAAAGTATGAAGGAAGTTTTTTGTTGTAGTGAAGTGCTGGCTGGTGATGAAGTTGTGAGCAGGGGATTTAAAATGCTTGCTGAAGTTTTCAAGGAAGAGGCAGAGAAGGACAGGAAGATGATTGCCAAAATGCTGCCATTGTTTGGCAAAGCTTTGGATGTGGCCTTTGACTGTGATGATGTGTAATTCACCTTTTCATTCTAGGAGTATATTTTGTTTTTAACCAGTGAGGATTCATGGATTCTGAGATAAAAGAGCTGAAGTTTTTGAAAGTTGGATGCCTTTTTTAAGCAGACTAACAGTCAAGTCAGCCCAAAGTGCTGTCCCCAAAGAATTGGTTTATGATCCAGCTGCTCATCACTGCTTGTTTACTTTCAGATATTTATGTGTGAGTTGATGGTGTCATGTGTAGTTGTTCCACAAGACTGCATGCTAGGTTCAGGCCTGTTTCATTGGGAACTGTCACTTATGTGGCAGGGTTTCTGGTGAGTCACTAGACCCCTTTGATTGAATAAATGATGGCACAGTGCAGTATATGTATGATGAAGTGGGACTTCGAGATGTGGATGTAATTGGTACATGAAATTTTGTACCTGAGTTGAAACATCCACATGTTGGACCTAGTTTTTGCATTGACTTCATTGAGAATACAGTATTTTTCATTGGTTCTCCTGCAGATGAAATGTTGAGAAAAAGTCTTTGAAAAAATTGAATAAAATAATGTTTCTCAATGTTAAGATGCAGAATATAATTGTGCAGAAGGAAACCACACTGAATCTGATCTCTTGGCATCAGAATGGGCTCAAGAAGAAAGAACAAGTCTTGCTATACGAAGCACACATGAAAAACTGAAAAAGCACAAAGTTAGCCAGTTTTTGATCCTGAATTGAGGTGATTTTACTGGGAAATACAGTATATATATACAGTATATGTTTAACAATTTCAAGTCAAAATTAGCATTTCCCAATTATTTATAGGGAAATTAATATATACATATATATTTATTTATATTTTATTTATTAATTAATTTATTTATTTATTTATTTATTCATTATTATTTACATTATTTATTTATTTATTATTATTTATTATTTATATTATCATTATTTATTATTTATTCCCAGGTTTATGAATGGCTCAAATAAAAATAAAAAATGTATAAGAATGAAAATTTTAAATTCTTCCAGAAATTTGGATAAGTGTTGGTATCTTGAGTCCAGATGTTGAGGTTAGATTTTTTTAATTTCTGAGCATCCCTGAGTCAAATTGTCCCTGTGTTGGGGTCTCACAGATGTGTCTTTGTGTTTCAGGACCTTTTTGCAGTAAGTCTAGTGGTACCATGGATAGTCAAAGAAGGCAAGTCTATGGATCTCACTCCTGTGACCCTTGGTCTCTTGGGCTCCTCATACGGAGCTGTCCAGTTCTTCTCAAGTCCAGTGGCTGGTTACTGGAGTGACACCCATGGCAGGAAGAAGGTCTTGCTGGCTGCCCTGTTCCTCACTTCACTCAGCTACATGATCCTGACATTTGCTGATAAAACCCATGACACACTGCCCATGTGGTTGGTTGTGATTGCATTGTTCCTGGGGAGAATAACTGCTGGGCTCTTCAAGCATAGTCAGACTCTGTTGAGAGCCATTTTGAGTGAGAGTGTGTCCAGGAGTGAGAAGGCGGCCATTTTTGGCAGGTTCAATGCCTTTTCGAATTTTGGGTTCATCCTGGGATCCGCCTTGGGGGGTCACATGGCCAGTGGGCCCAGAGGGTTCTACAGGATCAGCTTGACTGCTGCTATTGTCTTCCTGCTCAATTTTTGTGAGTACTGTGTGTTTGTCTGCAAGAGTTTCCCTTTTTGCTTTTAGAATTTTACTGAAGTTTAGCTTGTGTGTATGCATTAGAACAGAATGCCCCAACCTTTCTGAACCTATGGACTGGCAAATTTCCCAAAAAAAATTCTGTGGACCAGCAAAGTTTTATATAATTTTGCAGACTTGGGATTTTTGTTAAAAGACTGTGGCAGGTATTTAGAAATTTTCTGCTTTTTTGAAAAAATTAAGTTGAGAACCAATCAATGAAGCAACTTCAGTGGAATGTCTTCAAAAAATTAGAAAGTTGGGCTTGAAGAAAGATTTCTCAGAATGAAAATTGACATGTTTTATTCAGCAGGTGAAATTTTTCTGAAACATTCTGAGGAGAAATGCCAACTTTAATTTTCCATTGGATAATTATTTCTTAAGAAGACTTACATATTTTAAAATACAGTACAGTAGCATGTTGAGAATTTCAATTTTTGATAAATCACAAGTTAAATAAAATTGTAGTGTAATGTGACATACTTTTGCATGAAAATTTGCAGATATTTGATTTGAACTGTATCTTAATGCATGGTTGTGCTTTTGTTTCAGTGCTCAACTGGGTATTTTTGGAGGATGATGAACCAGAGGAAGTTGAAGGACTAAAGAAGAAAAGAGGCCTTGCAAAAGGTGCTGAATCCCCTGTGGAGCTGATGGACTACTATGACCTGTTGCTGGTGCAGTTCTTCCTCTCTTTGGCTGCCTTGACTTACAGAGCAAATTTTGCTCTAGTTTTGGAAGACACCTACGGTCTGGACTCAACCATGATTGGTGAGTACCATGTTCCGAAATTTCAATGATGCACAGGTGTGCAGAATTTACTGGTGATTTCAAAGGGAAATATATATATTTTCAGCAATTTCAAGTGTGAATGGCTAAGATAAAAATGAAAAATGTAGAAAAATGAAGATTTTAAATTTTTCCTGAAATTTGGAAAAGTGTCTGTATCTTGAGTCACTGTCCAGATTTTGGGGTTATATTTTTCAATTTCTGAGCATCTCCGAGTCAAATTGTCTTTTTGTTTCAGGACCTTTTGCAGTTAGTCTAGTGGTACCATGGATATGCAAAGAAGGATAGTTTGATATCGCATTTTGAGATTTATATTAAGCTTTCACTGTGTGCTAGAATCCTTTCCTGCCTAAATGCTTGTACATTTTAGTCTTGGGAGTCAGTGAAAAAGGAAATAACCTTCAACTGTTCAACTTAGAACCTGGTGTGTTAAAATCCTTTCATGCCTGATTTGTTGCACATTTTAAGGTTGAGCATTATTGCAATTATGATAAATTAAGTGGAAAACATTAAAAAATAACTATTCAAGTTCAGAGTGAAAAATTTAACAAATAAATGTTCAACTTAATTAGGAAATGAGTAGCTGCATGTCTGAAATCTCACTGTGGTTGAGTTTCCTCAGTTGATAACCAGGATTTACTTCATGACATAAACACTATTTCAAAAATATTTAGCCTTTCAAAAATTGCTATCAATTCATGTAAGAACATAGCATGCTATGTCTGAGATGAGTGTATTGTTTATTGTTGCATGTACAGTTAACCCTCAAAAACTCAAACCTCCCTATGTCAACATTTTTTCAAGTTCCTTTGTGAATTCTCTGAGAAACAGTGCATTGAAAACCTCTCTAAATCAAAGGCTTTCCTCCTCTAACCTCCAAAGCTCAAATTTCCCTGAGGTATTTTTGATTTTATTTTATTGACGCAGGGAAAAGGAAAGCTATAGAAATTTTACTCAAGTGGATTTAGAAATAAAGTGAGACTAACTGGGCCTTGCCTCCAACTTCAATGTGCTGTCAATGCATTTCAGGCCTGGAGTATCACCAATTACAATTTCCTGAGATTATGCTTTCTTACCCTCAACACAAATTTGTGTTTCCATAACTCAAAGCCTCATGAAGTAAAAGTTTTTTCACTTCTCCCTTGAAGTTTAATGTATAGAGGTTTCCACTGTGTCACCATCACATTCCTCATCAGTTTGATTGCTATAGTTCTGAATAACTTTTTAGGGATAGTGATCAAAATAAGAATGCAAATTATTCCCATCCTTTAGTTTTTAGGGAATTTTCTTGATGTTGTCACTGTGGCAAAATGTGAATTACAGTGTGACCCCAAGATGCAGACATAAGTGGTGCATCAAGTGTGTCCCTAAGTTGAGTCTCATTTTCCCTTAGATTTACATCATATAATTGTTGATTGGTGTTTTATGTACAAAATATACTCACCAGAATTCCATGATGATAAAAATGATCTCCCAATTTAAACTGTTCAATCAATATATTTCAACACAATAAGGACATTTGGGGAATCGAAAACTGATACCTCTGTACAGTACATGGAAATGTTGGCATTCTCTATAAAAAAAATAAAATTCAAGTGAAAAAGAGAGAAGGAAGTCCATGTATGCTGGAGGTAATTTTTATAAATTAGCTAAATGGATGGTAAATTGATGAGAGAAATGCCCAAGACCTTTTCTTACATAAATTTTAGAGTTGGACATATCTGTTTCTTATAATTTGGCCTGAAATGTATTTGAAATTTCATCACAAAATGTCCCTATGTTGAGTCAGTGTCCTCATGTTGAGCCATTTTTATTAAATTTTTTATGGGGAAATAAGTGTCCGTATGTCAAATTGGTGTCTCACTGTGAAGTGTAATGTACTGTATTACTGTATTTTCAGGGTACATTATGTCCTTCCAAGGGATAGTGAGCGCGGGGACAGGCTTTCTCAGTGGACTAGTCGCAGACTGGGTGGGAGGAGCAGTTCAGCGCCTGCGTCTAAGTTCCCTAGTCTCTCTGATCTCACTCATCGGAGTCACTTTCTCGCCGACTGCGGGCCTTTCAGTGGCCTGCCTGGTCCCATTCTGCGCCTCCAACTCCATCGCGAGAATAGCTTCGGCTGAAGTGACCGCAGCCAGGGCGCCTCCGGGGTTGCTGGGCTCACTGGTTGGTCTGACCACGACCGTGACGTCGTCAGCGAGGACCGTGGCGCCGTTGATTGCCAGTGTGGTGCAGACGTATTCTGACCGTGGTCCTGGAGCGTTTGGAGCCGCGTTCAACCTCGTGGGCTTCCTGTTGACGTTTCACTTGGCCGCTTTGCCGGAGCCGATTGGTGAGGAACTTGAGCCTGGTGATGCTGATCGGAAGCTGAAAGCGGATTAAGGTGCACCAGGGGAAGGAAAAAAAACATGGTGATTGTGATTATCTCTTCTCCCCCCTCCCCCCTAATACCATCCCATGTTATTCAAATTGTGATAGTGCCACCCCTATGGGGCGGTTTTTTTTTCTCGTGCTGTGATGAACCCCTCTTAAAATATCTCCACTTGGCTGAGTTGTTGCACCATTTTGGCGGATGAAAGCTATTTTATTGCACAATTTCGCTTGCAGTTTCGCACGTTGTTTCGTTGCCGAGATTAGCGTCTAATGTTTCATCAACATCCCCAGGAAGCTCGTCAGAAAGAGATATTCGGCAAGATGAGTCAGAGCCAGTTCTCACTTGAAAGGGAAATTCTCCACCTCTGTAGAGTCGACGGATACGTGTTTATTTTCAATTAATTGGGTTATTGATCGATTTGAATCATATTTTGAGAGTCAATGTGTGTGAGAACAATGGTTTTGGAATTCGATCAAAAAGCAAGTCAGTCATTTCCCTTGTAAGTTGAAAACTTGTGAAATAAGCAGCAATGGTAATAAGGTAAATGATTTCATTCCGCACAACCTTGTTGTTCCGCATAAGTAGCTACAAAATAATGGCAGTTCGAGACACACACTTATTCCTGGTAACGTCTGGTTCGCTATGCCCAAAAAGAGAGAGAGAAATTCCTGCAAATTTAAGATTCCGTCACTTTTTCTTCAATCTTTTCCGGTTTGCTCTTTCCTTCGAGAGTCATCATACGCCTCTCCATTTCCTCGAAGGACACGACGCGTCTTGCAGGTCGCTGTTGGATGAAAAACCAAAAATTAGATCTAGTTTCTAATTGATTTTAATCAACTTTGAATTTACATGCTTAAAGCAATAGTAAATTAATGTTTTGGTAATTAATCATAGCCGTGATTCCCAGAATTGATAATATCTTTGCAAAAAATTAGAAAGACTAATTTAACTGCATTGTGGACTTTTACAGATGCCAGCATGTGCCGATTATGTGCTGCATGGCTGATGCAGGAACGCGACAAGTATAATTAGCATGAAAGTAAGTTTAGCCAATATTTTTGGTTATATTAAAATCATAAAATTTATTGATTTCGTAATATTAAGATAATATTCCAAACAAATTTATTTCTCAAGTCTTAATTGAAAGATTAATCAAATTAAATGTTTCACTGTTCTTGCATGAAGTAAATTAAATTTGGTTGGGTGGGGTACCAGTGAGCCAAACAAGTAGTGCCGAATGTTGGACGCCGTTTTATGGCACCTATTGTGTGCCAAATTGTGCCAGAACTTTGGGTCGACCATCCTTTCAAATACAGTATGTGAGGGCAATACTTGAAAAGATCATTAAAGGAATAATGTAGTAAAATGATGCTTAATTTAACAATAATGCATTTTTTTCAAGGGACAGAAAGATCCATTAGGACATCGTCAGTATTGCCCTTTAATTTGATGGAGGATGGTGGACCCAAGTCTGGCATAATTTGGCACGGTCCGACATTCGGCTCTACTTGTTTGGCTCACTGTAATTAAAAAAAACGGATATGTGACTTCATTCTTAATAGAAGAATTTTCCCAAAAAGCAAATCATTTCTCCTGGAATTCACCAGCAATTTATTTATTAGGAAAGAACTTGAACAAGTAAAACATATCATGGCTATGGTTGATGACCAAACATGATATTATCACACTATCCAATCATAAGGACCTGTTTCCTTCCCAGCGAAGGACTGTTGACAGACTGGCGTCGATCCACAACCCGTTTCTTGTTGCCCAAGTCAGGCAGTAGCACACTCAACACACTGACATTGTCTGTAGAGCCTCTTGGTTCAATTTAAACTGAGAAGCCAACGAAATACAGCACGTTCACATTTTATCAGTTGAAATTTGTTTTTAATTTATGAAACTGAATTGTCACAAGAAAAGCAGGAAGCAAGCCCAGATCAAGAATTTAATTTTTTTCAATACTGCAGCTACGCGTCTAACATAAGGGCATTTGTTACTAGAGTAGATGTATTACGGCTAACTTAAAATCAGACCATCATCCATCTCACACACTCACCCAAAATATAGAACTTGGGATCCGAGGACCCCCGCAAGGGAAAGCACAGCACGTCAGGGTCACTGATGACCAAATTCCTGTCCTTGAAAAGCGTGTCTCCCATGGCTCTGGAAACCGCCAAGATACCCAATACCCGCCATACCCCATTGAAAAGCACCCATCCACCAGCCTCTTCGATCCGTTTCTTCTCTTTCAACTGTAAGAGAACAAAAAAAAACGCAAGTTAGAAAATTGCGACAACTGAACATCCAGAGCCACACCATCTTGTCCGATACATGGACTCGTCTATGCAAAGAAATTAAGGGACCAGAAAAAAATCGCTCCAGTGAGAATTTAGTTGTAGTAAACGCCTGAAACATGAGAGAACCCTATTTTACCAACAAAAACCCCTCTTCACAAAGATAATTAAGACAAGATTGTTGTGCAGAGAGTCCAGCAGAATTACACACTGTAGCTTCAATGATGATAAACAACCTTGTTCTAAGATAACCAGGAGTGTGTAGTGATATTATGAGATTTTTCTAGTCCCTCTGCGTCTCATTCGGAATTGCGTTCTAATGTCGTGAATTTTACTTTTTTGAGGATAGGAGCTATTGCAAGCCACAGCATCTGAATTCTAATCTACCTCAAAAAATAAACCTGGGGGAATTTTTAAAAATTCGGCTTATTTTTTTAATAACCTTATTTTATTGTGGAGCAAGTTTGTCAAAGAAAAAGAAGACAAACAGGGATGCAAGGGACTTCATTTGTGCTCTCTAGTAGGAATTGGGTATCTTTCTGCAGGTGGGACATACTGTAGAGCCTGCAAATAATTTATTTTTGAATAACCCAAATGTGATTCAAATTCCTGAATAACAACTTCAGTCACTTTCTGGAGCACCTTCAAGTACAACTAGGTGAGGTTTAGCCCTGTGAACAAATATTGAGTCTCAACTCAGATTTTCATCTTTCTCAGCAACGATTCATTCCAAGTACTTCATTCTGACGAATGAACTCAGAAAAATATCGACAAACTTTCCAACACTCGGGGCTCCACGTTCAATTTTTTTTTTACAGTATAAATCCTAAAATGATCGCGTTAAAAAAAATAAAAATGACTCACTTGGTCCGGTTTGTGGTCGTAGGAAAGCGGGATGGAAGTCATAGACCCGTCACTGTTGTTACAACACATCACACCTCTGGAATCCCCAACGTTCCCGACAACCAGAAACTCTTCATTCTGCAGCACCAACAACGCCGTAGTACCTTCAGGAAAAAATGATTAAATAAATAAATAAAAACCCGAACAAAATCAAGAGGATAAATCCTAACTCACCCGAGGTAGAACGGCGACTTAAAGCCTCTTTGATCAAATCTTTGTCTGTAGAAGCGATCTCCGACTTGATCAGTTTGACGAGATTCACTGAATTCAACATGCAATCTTCGGTATCAGACTTGTCCTTATTTTTCGACGAATATTTCTCAGGATGGGCCTTGATTTCCTTCTCCAGCTTCTCAAGCAAGTGCTTCTGAGCGTAATCCGCTGAGAACTATTCACAAAAGAAACACGTGATCTCACTACAGGCGTAAAGTTCAATTCTGGAATAAGATCATACGAATTTGAGGAACGATCGGAAAAACCTGCTGGACACACAGTGCAGTATAAAATCGAAGAAATTTAACGAGCTAGTCCTTGAACCAGAATATTGAATAAAAGGCTACTGTTATCTCGTTCACAATCGCCGCCTGAAATATCATCAACGAATCTGAAGAACTAATACCAACACCCGAGATAACAAAATAACCGTTATTAAGGAAGCCTTAGTTACAGACTTTATGTCCACCTGAGAAAGGTAATGCCTTATGTGCCCTGGTCCTGTTGTAAAGCATTGGGATGCCCTGGCCAGTTTTAAGCATTATGTCTCTTTTAGGGAGCTATCCTAGTTGGGGGGACCCAGACTACTACCTCCATCTACAAGAAACAGTTGGTACTGTTTCTTTCGCGACATCTATACATCCTTCTGGAAAGTGCCTTCCTCCTACTCTCCAATTATTCAACATCCCTGTTCTGTTGATCTTAACGTACCGCATGGTTAGCGATCCTTGCCACCGGTCCAACTTCTTCTTTATACTCAGGTACCTAAGGTACACCGCGTTTGAATTGAACACAGTGCACGCTATGCCGAAAATCCGTGAGACGAAGACCTCTCTACATCTCATGCCAATAAATCTACGAGTTGTCAAAACAAAATAAATGTTTGATGTATGGGCTTGGAAATGTAATTTTTTAAATGTCAAAAATGTTTCATCGCTTCCATAAAGAAACAAGTGAAAAAGGGAATTCAAAATAATTCAAAAAGAACGGTACGCCATGCAAAAGATTTTTGCAGCTTAAAAAGCCGGAAATTCGGCGTAAGGTTGTTTTGCTTGAATAACTCATTTAAGCTGGAATACACTTGAAAACTGCTCTAATTTTCGCGGAAAGGCGGCATTTTGTGAGTGTAATCTATCTAGTGTTGTAATCTATGACTTTATGTCTCCATAAAGTTGCATCTCCAGGAAACATACACATACAATTAATACGAGGATGAATAAAATCTTTTCTAGCAACACACAAATCCGAACTTACGACTTCTATGGTTATCAACCCGAGCCAGCTTTGCTCCTTGAATGCAATCTTCTTTAGATCTTGCCCACTACTCTTGTAAGCCAAATCTTTAAAAACAAGAAGAAATATTACTCATAAAAACTTTGGATTACAGTATGTGCATGGCCCCTGCTGATGTGTTC
>CAJPEX010005773.1:0-15009 GCA_905338405.1 Notodromas monacha | reverse complement strand
TGCACATGGAAAATTGCTGCACAGGGTTCGAAGTCAATCCAAGTAAATTTTAAATAGTGATATATTGTATATACAAATCGGAACGTTTTATTTCTGAATATTGGATTTTCGAATAAATCCTGGAAAAGTTGCTTATTTGATTTTTTGTAAATTTCACTTGATGGTCAGAATTTTTCATCATCAGTGGCAATATTCCAATATATGTTCAATAATCGACGTTCGTACAGTATAATACTCTTATAATGGATCATGTGTACGGCACCGCCACGCGAAAACCCTGTTTTAAAACCAGTGAACAAATAAAAACTAGATTTACGGCAAAAAATCGCGCAAAAAATCGCGCAATAGGAATTCCACGGAATCCCTATTGCGCAATTTATTTTTAATCTCGGAAACAGAATATTGAAACTGAACACAGTCTGGTTCTGCGATTCGCTGCGTTCGGAAGTTTTCTCCAAGTGCGAATTGTGTTCTCATTTTGTTGAATTGATCTGAGTTTGGTTCAGCCATTTTTATTCTGAGTTCTCTTAAAACCTTTAAACTGATTGAAAGTGCTTGAAAACTTAGTCTTGTTTGCTGTTTGAAATATATCCGAAATTAGTTTAAGTCGGGGCTTTTACCGAAAAGCCCCCTGCCGTGTTCCCGGCGGATTGTGCCTTTTTTCTTTCAATTCTTTGAATTTTCAGCCGATTTTTGTATCTTTGTGGTTCTTCCTCCACAAAAGTGGTAGCAGAGCGTTAAAATAAGAAGTAACAATCTAAAGAAAAAGATAAAATAAAAATAACTAAAAAATGGCTCCACCAAAACGAGGACGTCCCCAGACCAGGGGGGCGAACAACACGTCAACCATTGAAGACAACCAACAACAAAACGAAAACCCTTCGGGGGTGAGTACTAATGAAGTGAGTAGTGAAGGAAATAGAGAAATATCACAACAACCAAACGAAGAAACTAACGAACAGGAAAATACAATCCAAGAACCAAATATACAAGTAGAAATGGAGATCGAAGAAATTAATCACGATGAACCAATAGAAATCAAAGAACACAGAGAAAATCAAGGAAAAAATACGAATACTTTACAAGGTGAAAATAATCAATACAATAAAATCATCAAAAATATTAAGCAAGTGATTATAACGATAATAATAAAAATAGCACAACTAATAAAAATGGGAGATAAACACTCACTAATTCAAAACGAAATACACAAACAAAAAGAATTTGAAAACATACAAAATAATTTTTCCGAAATGCTCACACTACTAGCATCTGCCGAGAAAGATGAGCTTGAAATAGATTTACAAAACAAAATTGAAAACCTTCAAGACGAACTAACAAACATAGTTATATCACCAATAGACGAACTAGTGGAGAATTGGAATGCAATTCGTCCAACACCATGCACAATTGTGGGAATTAAATTACCTAATTTCAAATACACAGCCCCCCATATGCAAACACAAATACCCTCCATAAGTGGAATGGCTACACAACCATCAACCTCCAATGCATATATTAGACATTCATTTGCTCACGACATAACTCAGTTAACAACATCCAATAAAGAATCGACGACAACAACAAAATCAGATAGATTAAAAGCACTTGGACTCGAAGTTGAAGAAATGAAAAATCCATTAAAAGAAGAATTAAAAAGATATGGAACAGGCAACTTCATTGAATTCGATGGTCAAAACGCTGCTTGTAAGTACTTTTGGATACCATTTTGTTATGTTAAACTTAAACTTTTTAAATTACCTCTAGGTCTACTACTTGTTAGTAAACTTTCTCAGACCTGGGTTAAATCCAAGTATGTACTTCGTGGTTCTAATCAGTTAAAACCAAGAGAAAGAATATCACTATTCCTAATGCATTTAGATGGGCAGGCAAAAAAGAACTATATACAATATCAGGGAAGAACTACGGAAAATGATTACCTAGGCATGTTACAAACTATCTTTGATGAATATGGGAATGTAATCAAAGTACGAAAACAATTAATACAAGATATAGAAAATTTACCACACCCAAATGGTACATTTGAACAGGCAGCAGAATACATGCGTAACCTAATACGAATTCTATCTTTGATGAATATGGGAATGTAATCAAAGTACGGAAACAATTAATACAAGATATAGAAAATTTACCACACCCAAATGGTACGTTTGAACAGGCAGCAGAATATATGCGTAACCTAATACGAATCGTAGTCAATTTGAATAATGTAAGTTCAGACCGTAAACGTAACCATAAAGAAATATGGCCATCAATAGTGGACCATTTGAGACATGAAACATTCCTTGAAACACTAAAACATTCAATAGCACAATCTTCAGAAATAACAGATGATGTCCTAGAACAGTGGGAAGAAGATCCAGAAACAAAATATAGATGGCTAGCAAGTTACTTTGCAGACAAAGCAAAAACTAATACAAACATAGAAAAAATGCTTGCATTCAAAATAGGTGAAAAGACGCAAACAAACAGTCAGAATAATAAACAAACCATAAATGAGAAGAATCAAACTAAAGAACAACAACAAAGTCAAAAAACAACAACACAAAATACAACGCCAATGGAACAACAAATTAATCAGAATCTAAACACACAAAAGAATATGAGTTACCAAGCACAAAGATTTTCTGGAAACACACAACAAAAATGGACACCCCGAGCATGCCTATATTGCAAAGAACAACACTCTATATTCAATTGTCCAAAAACATACAATGAAAAAAGAAGCATACTAAATAAAGAAGAACTTTGCTTAAATTGCCTGCGTAAAGGACATAAAGTAATAGAATGCAGAAATAATTNTGCCTATATTGTAAAGAACAACACTCTATATTCAATTGTCCAAAAACATACAATGAAAAAAGAAGCGTACTAAATAAAGAAGAACTTTGCCTAAATTGCCTGCGCAAAGGACACAAAGTAATAGAATGCAGAAATAATTTTCGATGCAAACGATGCAATGGTCGTCATCATACATCACTTTGTCGAAAGGAAGATAACAACAGCAATACAACACAAAATCAAAGTCAACAAAATAGAATCCCAAATAGAGGGAACAATAGATTCAATCCATATGAAAAAAATGATACAACATCAAACAAAGAGCAAATAGAAAAATCACAAAGCAATATAGAAAACTCGTTAAGTGATCTACGTAAACTCACATTAGCCGTACTTCAAACACAAGAAAATTCACCATTTCAAAGATTTTGCAATATGGCAATGCAACAGCAATCAAACCTAATACCACAATCAAGCTTAATACCACAACAAGCTGCAATTGCAGCAGGCCCAACACAATTAGCCATACAAGCAGCTCCTCAAGAAGAAATTAAACAGGAATCACAACAAAATTTAGCAAGTACATCTATGAGCACATGACTAGAAGTAGTACGCATACGGGCATGTACAACCAAATGCATTATGTCTTCCACATTTTTAGAAACAGCTGAAATGATACATCTTGGTTGGTTATGTTTTCATATATATGATAATCTAAGTCCTCGTGTTCATTTAGATTATTGTTTTTTTGAACATTTATTCGAGGTTAACTTCCTTTGAGGTCGGATGTTTTTGATACTATATCATCGGATAAATGTAAATGAAAGTGTTATGCGTTCAACAACTATAGCATCTCTCACCTTAAAATCACGAAAAAATCAAAACTTCGTTATACAAACAGAAGCGATAGTAGTACCACTATACACAAGTTGGAATGCAACAAACCCAACATTACTACAAAACTTTTCAAACTTCAACAGTGAAATAGCAGACCCAAGAATACTAACAACAAAAAGTATCGAATTTGACATAATACTCGGAGGCAAAGAACTCATAGCAGTCCATAATGTGCAGAATAACGTAATATACCAAGACAATACATTCCAACTACTTAACACCAACTTGGGAATAATACCAAGAGGAACGCCAAAATATACTGAACCAAGTAATACAACAACAAGCAATATTGCAACATATCTAGCAAGAACAACAGAGACAACCGAAGACGAAATACTAAACACAAAAATTATAGAATATCTAGAATGGGAAAAAACACATTTCATTGATAAAGAAACAAAAACAATTGACGAACAAAATCAAGTAGAAGATTACATGGCAAAAATAACACTCATGACGAAATACTAAACACAAAAATTATAGAATATTTAGAATGGGAAAAAACACATTTCATTGATAAAGAAACAAAAACAATTGACGAACAAAATCAAGTAGAAGATTACATGGCAAAAATAACACTCACAGATGGAAGAATTACAGCACCACTGCCAAAGAAAACGCACTACAAAGAAATATGGAATCCAAATCTCCGTATGGGAGAAGTACGGATTCAGTCAGCAATAAAATTACTTGAAAAAGGTGGCAGATTAGCCGAAGAATACAAAAAATTCTTTGATGACTGGATAGAAAACAAAGTAATAACGGAGGTAACATTAAAAGAACTACAAGAACGAAACGAACCTTATACAGAGATACCACATCATGGGGTCGAAAGGCCCTCAAGTGCATCAACACCACTACGAGTTGTAATAGCAGGAAACGCAGCCGATAAAGGAAAAGCTGCATGTAACGACTTACTCGAAACAGGACCAAACATACTACCAGACATAATGGATATACTAATAAGACTACGATTGACGAAATACTAAACACAAAAATTATAGAATATCTAGAATGGGAAAAAACACATTTCATTGATAAAGAAACAAAAACAATTGACGAACAAAATCAAGTAGAAGATTACATGGCAAAAATAACACTCAAAGATGGAAGAATTACAGCACCACTACCAAAGAAAACGCATTACAAAGAAATATGGAATCCAAATCTCCGTATGGGAGAAGTACGAATTCAGTCAGCAATAAAATTACTTGAAAAAGGTGGCAGATTAGCCGAAGAATACAAAAAATTCTTTGATGACTGGATAGAAAACAAAGTAATAACGGAGGTAACATTAAAAGAACTACAAGAACGAAACGAACCTTATACAGAGATACCACATCATGGGGTCGAAAGGCCCTCAAGTGCATCAACACCACTACGAGTTGTAATAGCAGGAAACGCAGCCGATAAAGGAAAAGCTGCATGTAACGACTTACTCGAAACAGGACCAAACATACTACCAGACATAATGGATATACTAATAAGACTACGATTCACAAAAGCATTTGGAATAGCAGATATTAAAAAAGCATTTGTACAAGTACAGCTTAAAGAAGAAGACCAATGGTTCCTAATAACCCGTTGGCCTGAAAAACAACAAGATGGAACATACAAACCGAAATTTTACCGATTTTTAAGACTTATATGGGGAATAAACTGCGCCCCGTTTATACTAAATGCATGTGTTAGATACCTATATAAATACGCAACAAAAATAGGTATACTAACAGAAAAAGAACAAGAGGAATTAGCCGAAAATACATACGTTGATGATATAATAGTTACAGGAAACAACATTAATGAAGTAAAACACAAAATAAATGTCGCAGAAAAAGCACTAGGAAAAGGCGGTTTTATACTAAGTAAAATAAAAACGATACATGAGGAAATAGACGAAAACAAGGAATACACAGAACCTTTCAAAATACTAGGTGTCTCATACGACCCTAAAGATGATACACTAGCACCCACAATCGATAAGGACATGAATTTTGACAAATACAAGCAATTATCACGAAGACAAGCAGCAGCAATAGTAGCAAAATTATTTGATAAATATGGCAATGCAACTCCATATCAAACAAATGTTAAATCAATAATGAGATCTTACATAACCAACAATCCAAAAGCAGATTGGAATGCAAAATTAACAAAAGAAGAAAGTGCAGTGTTTCAACAAGTAGTGAGAGATGCTATTGAGGCAACCAAAATAAAGATACCAAGGAATATAATAATAAACAATGAACTTAAAGGAGAAATACATGCATTTTCAGATGCGAGCGGTCTAGCAATAGCGGCAGTAATATACTATGTATCATATGGAACAAACGAAAACAAAGTATCACTACTATGGGGAAAATCTCGCTTATCACCAAATAACGAAAAGAAAAAAGAAGATAAACAAGAACGAATAAACAAATCGAAAAAGAAAAAACCCAAACAAAACAATGAGAAAAATGACACGTTAAAGATTAATAGACTTGAACTAACAGCAGCTTGCCTAGCAATAGAAATGATAAAAACAGTTAAACAAGCACAAAAATTCAAAAATATTCCGATATTTTTTTGGTCAGACTCCCAAGTAACAATAGACTGGATATACGCCAATAGTCATTCCACACCAATCTTTGTACGATCAAGAGTAAAAACCATTCTAAGTGAATCTAACAAGGAACAATGGAAACATATACCTGGGAAAGATAACCCAGCAGATATAGCTTCACGAGGTTGTACAATTAAAGAATTGCAAAATGACAAATTATGGCTTAATGGACCACAATGGATCACTAATAAAGATCATTGGCCACAACAAAAAGTACGAATTAATTTAATCAAATCGAATGATGAACTTGAAGAAAATGCAAAAATCATCCAAGAACAACAAACGATACAAAAGATATTCAACGGGCTCTTCAGATGGGAAACAATCATAAAAAGAATAGCAGCATGGAAACGAATAATTCTCTTTTTTCCAATCCTCATAGCAGCAGGATTTTTTAAACATCGCAATACAAACAACAAAAAAAGACAAATAGATTTCCGACCACTCAAAGAAATCTTTACAGCACACGAGCATATAAAAGCAGAAAAGGAAGCAATAAGATTAATGCAAAAATGTTATGCATACAAAGAATGGCAAATGCTACAAAATGGACAAAGAATACTAGAAAAACCAGACTTAGAATGGGATAACATGAACAAGTACATTGTTTCTAAAAGTAGACAAGAAATAGATTACAAAACAAAAGTCACCAAAGATGACCCAGTACGACAAACTTTAATATATCTACCAGTACCTAAAAAAGGTATGAAAGGTAATCTCATAAAATCATTTTTTATGTCGATACATAGGAACAACGGACACTGTTCAACAAACAAAATTTTAACAATAGTATTACAAAACTACTGGTCGCCAGGATGTAGAAAGATAGCAAAACTAGTTAGAAAAGAATGTTTTCATTGTAGAAGGTTCGATGCCAAACCATACCAAGTACCCATAGCACCTTTACCAGATTTCCGTTATGAAGGACGAACACCATTCCAAAAAATTGGAGTAGACTTTGTAGGACCCCTAGAAACACTACACTTGAAAAAGGACAAACAAAATGAACGAAACGCCAAACAAAAAAACAAAAATAGAAAAAAGGGATCAAAACAAATTAAAGAAATCCAATCGAAAACCATATCTTTATGCGTATTCTCATGTACGGTAACTCGAGCAGTACACATAGAACCTGTATCCGATGTTTCATTAGAATCTTTTATAGGAGCCTTTGAAACATTTTGTCATAGACGCCATATAACACCAGAGGTTGTAGTATCAGACAATGCAATGACTTTTCGAAGTGCTTGGCCAAAATTTATGAAAGCTAACAAAGACTACATAAGAAAACGATATATGAAGATCACCTGGTATTTCAACGCTGCACGAGCCCCTTGGTGGGGTGGATTTTATGAAAGACAAATGAGAGTCATTAAAGACTCCTTAGCAAGAGCATTCAAGGGGATACCTTTCAGTAATGATAACACGTTATTGGCAGCAATATCTTGGGTAGAGAACTCAATAAATTCTAGACCTATGACCTACATAGCTGAAGATAGAGAAACCCCTCTAATAATAACACCAGCATTATTCCTCCACCCACACCTTGCTGATTGGAACGCAAATGATCTACACTACGGCCCAAAACCATTAGAATTTCTTGAAACAGACAATAAAGGTGAATATACCAGACAAACATTATACAGGATTAAAGTAGTAGACAAAATTTGGACCTCTTATTATAACTCATACATTAAATCGTTAAGGAAATTCCCTTATAAAATAAAAAATTCCAAACTACTTCCAGAAGAAGGACAGATAGTTCTTTTAATAAATCAATCTTTAAAAACAAAATCACCTTTTGAAAAATTAAAATGGAAATTATGTAGAATACTCAAAGTAAACAAAAGCCAAAGAGATGGATTAATCCGATCAGTTGATATCGTTACATCACAACCCAATGCAGATGGAAATTATTCACCACTAATATTAAGAAATCAATCAGTGCAAAACTTGGTCCCAATGGAAATGGAAATACCCCAGCAAGAAAACATAGACTCAAAGAAAGTAAACCTAATACGATTATTGGAAACAAAAGTACAATGAAATAAAAGAAAAAAGATTTCATTAACATAGGATCACGAACGAGTTTATCAACCTTCATCATCAGCGAGATCACAACTTAGAAGATCCAGCAAAATTCCTCCGAACACTTGACAAAGTACGGCAACTAACTTCAACAATACTGATATTCAACAAAGTAACATAACGAACTCGAATCTTGAGCAGCAACTCATTTTGTAACACGTTAACGGATCATGAGCAACAAATTGTAAACAAAGTAACATTCCGCCTATACATCCCGCCCATCCATTCCGCCTATACATCCCGCCTATACAACCTACCAACCCAAACAGCCGATATACCCGATATGACCCATCCTTCGAATACACAAAATAAAGCAACCACGAAAAAGAAACAATTCAATTAAGCTTTGCAAGAATAAACCCCCAAAGCTAACTTCACGGAAGAAAAGTCATTAAACATTTGACCGCCATGACCAACAGTCCAAACCCCTCCAGGAGTCCGTTGAACCACCAATCGAACTTCAGCAAGATCACAACTTAGAAGATCCAGCAAAATTCCTCCGAACACTTGACAAAGTACGGCAACTAATTTCAACAATACTGATATTCAACAAAGTAACATAACGAACTCGAATCTTGAGCAGCAACCCATTTTGTAACACGTTAACGGATCATGAGCAACAAATTGTAAACAAAGTAACATTCCGCCTATACATCCCGCCCATACATTCCGCCTATACATCCCGCCTATACAACCCACCAACCCAAACAGCCAATATACCCGATATGACCCATTTTTCAAATACACAAAATAAAGCAACCACGAAAAAGAAGTAATTCAATTAAGCTTTGCAAGAATAAACCCCCAAAGCTAACTTCACGGAAGAAAAGTCATTAAACAATTGACCGCCATGACCAACAGTCCAAACCCCTCCAGGAGTCCGTTGAACCACCAATCGAACACTCTTCATCCCATCAACATGTACAAAGCATCCAGGTTCGATAGTAGTTGTTAGCTGTCCACGATTCGAGTTCAGTACAGTATCAACCAGAAAACACTCTTCATAGTCGTACTTCTTCACTTGTTCAAATCTGAAAATAACAAATGATATTAAACTACAAAAATATAATTAAATAATTAAAGAAAAACTTACCCATTTGATGCAGAAAAAGTAGGTCCAACGCAAGTAGGAATAGGTCCAAATGAACCAGCATGTCCATGTTCCACAGCAGGAGAAATAGCAGGAATAATATTCCCACAGTCGTTCCAACGCGGGTAAGAACCAGAACAAACCCTTCCTAACTTTTTATCAAAACCCGGCAAGTTTCGAATTCCAGCCCATAAGGCCAAACAATGATACTTGGCAAAAGTTAAATAACTTGTAGGAAGTAGATGACCAAAATCTGTTATCAGCCCATAAGGCCAAACAATGATACTTGGCAAAAGTTAAATAGCTTGTAGGAAGTAGATGGCCAAAATCTGTTAACTTCCCGCGTCCACTACTAAAGTGAACTAATCCGTCAATCGGAGTGGGCAACGGAGTCCAACCAAAACCGTTCTTATTGATATCCCTCTTCACACCAAAAGAACTGTTAAGTTGATTGTAAAATGCCCTTTGAAATAGACGACCCGCCCTTTCTCTAGCTTCCTCATCAACACACTCAATGTTTCGCCCCGATCTAAGAGGGACTACAGGCAGACCATTTGAATCAACCTCCATAAATACGCTAGTAGGACTCTGGAGAAGTGGGTCTGCAGAAGGTGGAGATGCCCCCAAAGCAAAAACATCGCACATAAAAGTCGACACCATATCTCGGAAGAAAGCTTCACATTCTTTAAAGAAACAATCAAAACCAGCAAATTTCGCATCATAATATTTAAAGGTAACCAACTGTTTAATATCGTTAGTTCCCCCTCGAATGTAAACTTGCGAGAATTTGAAAGTTTTATCCAAATTAAATCCCTTGACGACAAGATCCATCATGTTTTCATTTGATATACTCCCACGTCGCATAACCATAGACCAACCGCTGATGGAAATCTGAAAAATTCACAAATAGAAATATAAAACAACAATAATTTGTTTTAATTATTCTAATATACTTACTTGAAAAATTTCAACACCCATTCCCTCAGTGAGGTATGAGAAATCCGGAATTGGCCAACGAATTAATTGCGAGTCATAGATCCGAGTTCAAAAAACGAAATTCCCAATTTTTAGGCCAGTCAGCATTGAGGTACTAATTATCAGAACAGCCGGTTTGTCGCTATTCTTATGAGCTGGACCAGTATAAGGGTAATCATTTGTAGCGTACTCGTAACTCTCAAAAACGCAACCAGGAATGGGCAGGGGGGCCCTCCAATCACCCAATTTTTTCAGCAAGCGTTTGGTGATCTTCATATTTCGAGCTGCATTACGAAAGTACATCAGTTGGTCAACAGGAGCAAACTTCGTCACTTGAAAAACATGGCACAATTCAGCTAGAAGAAAAGAGCTGTTGAATTATATCATTCAAAAACCACTTTTGCATAACCACTAACCATCAGAGAGTTCACCATCCTCAACAAGTTCACCCTCATTATCCGGTTTCGAAATAACACTAGCCTGTCTACTTCCCCTTGCTAGTGCAATAACTCGTTCTTCGTGTTTTTCAATCTCCACATCGTCATCAGAAACGGAAGCAGCTAAAGGCTCCTCAACAACATTTGTAGGCACATCCACTATAGTTTCATTTTCGGAAGAAACAATTGATGCCCAGTCACGAAATAGATCTTCAGCAGTTCCCAACCTCAGCTCAGCCTCACGAAATTTAAGGATACGAACTCCGTCTAAGAAATCGAACAGTGAATGCATTATTAAACAAACATATATATAAGATAGGAAAATGTAAATCTTCTTCAGCAGTTCCCAACCTCAGCTCAGCCTCACGAAATTTAAGGATACGAACTCCGTCTAAAAAATCGAACAGTGAATGCATTATTAAACAAACATATATATAAGATAGGAAAATGTAAATCTTAAATCTCACTTTCTTCCTTTTCGATGTAAGATAGCCCAGTGACAAGATAGCGAATATTATCACGTAGAGCCTCACTAACGGCGCATGCATCATTCATTAAGATACGTTCGAAGGCATTTTTCATAGCTTCCTCAGCTTGTCGCCGAATTGCCTCAGCTTGTCGCAGTCTATCCTGTTCAATATCAATACGTCCTCGTAAGACGTCCTCAGTACCTTCTAGTAGTGCACACTCTTCCCCAATCTCCATCAATCTAGCCCGTTTAAGTCGAAGTTCACGTTCCGCACCACGTAATTCCGCTTCCACTACAACGTCACTCTGTATGATCTGTATTCAAATATCACGATAACTAAACATCTTAGTTTATATTCATAAAGACAAACCTTGATAAAACCTTCCAAACGTTGGCGTTGCTCTTCGTTTAACTCGCACAGAATTTTAGAAATTGAATCACCCGAACTAATAGACTCCTTTGGAGCCTGATTTTTGTTCTTAGCTGGATCTCGATCTCTTTTTCGACGAGGAGTTACATCCATTTGTTCAATCCGACGCATCAGTTCCTGAAAATCTGCACAATCAAGTGGTGGGAAATAATCAACAACTGTCACTCAACAAATCACACAAGCCACGACGTACCAGCCAAAGTGTGCGAGGGATTGCTTGGACCCGGTCCTCCTTCAGCCATAGCGGACACACGAGCAACGCGATGAAGTCTTCAAACGTCGATATTTCGATTTCTCTTTTTTTTTTTCTCTCTCTCTTGACGAATGTGCACTTGCAAACGGTCGCAATCTTTCAAATACTCAATACGCAAACGAAAAACGATGCCGAAAAGGTCTAAAAAAATAAACGATGATGTACATACGAATCAAAAAGCCACTGGGCTTTCACGATTTACCAATACCGCACGAAACAACGAATTTCAAAAAAGCGAAGTTCATCCCGCATCGAATTGGCCACTCGATACGCGATGAACCCCCGGGAACACATATAAAAACAACAAGAATTACAAACACTTTCTCAGATCAAACTTCAGAATGAGCACTCTTTTCTTATCATATCATCCCTTATAAAAGCGATTGCCATCTTGAAATTCTAAATTGATCGAGGAAACCCGGTTTTCGCGTGCGCGTGTCCCTACCTTACTTTTGGGCTAGCGACACCTAGTTTTCACGGAGCGCCGCTATCCCAACGGGGGGGTTTTTGTACGGCACCGCCACGCGAAAACCCTGTTTTAAAACCAGTGAAAAAATAAAAACTAGATTTACGGCAAAAAATCGCGCAAAAAATCGCGCAATAGGAATTCCACGGAATCCCTATTGCGCAATTTAAAAAGCACTAAGTTTTTAAAAATCGGTTCAATTATTTACCAAAAGTTGACAACACTGCCAATATTATTGAAAAATATCGATGCAGAAAAGCATTTAAATAAGTCTAAACTGGATTAAAAGTTATTTATGACTTAAGTCAGTTGGAGCATCAGTTATGGTTTTTTTGGAAGTGTTGTCCTTCAACGTAATCTCCTTCGTCAAAAATGGTTTACGTTAAAATCAATTTCTGTAATTATATTGGATGCTTTTATAACACTTCGCAATCCATGCTTCCAGCTTTAAATTTTTTTTTGCTATGACTCGGAATATTTTTTAAAAATCTCCCAAATATGACTCGAGAAATTCGCGTTTCAAAAATTTCGATCAAGCAGGAGTGAATAAATGAGCAAACTTCGGTTTTCTGTTGACTGTCGCTTTCCTTCTAAACTTAAATACGCGTCGCGTACCATATGTTTTTATTTGAAACTTTTAAGGACAGTCTGTTATCCTCTTCCTTTCGAAACAAGAACCGTAGCTGTAGCACCACATAGATGATAGAGAACAGTAACAACTAGTGATACTAATCTGTATACAGTTTGTGTAAGACTCTTTCACGCATCAAAAGAGTCACCCTTACACGCTGGCGAAAACGAAAATTTCGAGGATGGATTCTCATTCAAACGACTGTGCCAAAATTGGCTCAGAGAAACGAGTGGGTGTGCTTTTCCAAGAATACAAGTCCGAGAAAATGATTGAGATAGATCCACTCCTATTATATACTACAAAGAAGAAAAAAGGAAAAATTCTGCAACAACAAAAAGAGAAACGAGTTGTTCTCAAACCGAAGCGAAGGAGGGAGTAGATAGAGCAGCAGAATGTTCCTCGAGTGGAGGCTGAGGAAAACCTGCTCTCTGTGCGAGTTAAAGGGCGTGGCACCGGATTGGAAGCATGCATGGTACCCTATTCCAAATACAGTCAACCCTTGATTTAGTTCAACCACCACTTGATGCAGTGCCATCACCCTCACTTTTGTGCCACTGATTTACCTGAACAAATCTTCTCCTGTTATACAAGGGTTGTTCCCATTCAACGCAGCCTTTAATAATTTCTAGCCCTTGGGTGGCAAAGTTGGACTTTTTTTGCAAAATTTTGTTGCACCTCAGGGAAGAAAAGAAAAAAATGACAACAGGGAGTTGATGACAAAGTTGGGAAAAATCCCAATGTTTTTTTTTCTTTTTGCGCAGAAAATTTTGCAGGAAAAAAAAATGGTATGTTATGCAACAGGCGTTTTTGCGTTTTAATCCCAACTTTGCCTCTGCCCACCTGGAAGGGCTTTCCTGACCTTCAGAAAACTTAAAACGCCCCAGCAGAAAAAAATAATCCGACATTGGCTGGCATATGGGAAAGAACCCTCCACCGTCCAAGGGTTAAAGAAGGTGCAAATATAAAAAAAAAAACATTTGCAACATTGCTCACGCTTTGTTCTTGGGTTCTTTTTTGGTTTTTGAAAAAGATTTAATTCACTGCATGTCATGATTGATTGATAAATATACTTTATTTGCCCCTCCTTAGAAATCTCAAAGATCAAAACATTTTGCCCCCTCCCACCTCCCAGACGCACACATTCACTTAAAAATAAAAATGAAAAACAAAGGATACATCTCATTGTTATATATAAATGCACAAATTATTTGATTGTTACCTTTTTTGTAAAACAAAGATGCACAATACCTGGCAATTAGTGAGCACAAGAATGTTATGCCAGAACTTTCTAGTTACAGCCAGATGAGTTCTTCACCATTAGCACCCTCATAATAATATGTCTCAGGGTGCTAACAATGCCACGATAGAATGACAGATACAAATTTAATGTTTTGATCTTTTATAGCCATTCTTATTTCTACATTTTAAAGAAAGATTTAAATTAAGAACGAAGAAAATTTGAAATTTTTTAACTCGCCTGACGAATTTTCAGCACCCTGTCACACGAATGGAGTCCTCTGGTTGTATCTGGAAAGTTTTCACAGCTCATCATGCAGTAAATTGAAAAACAATTTTAAAAATACGGAAAAATCCCAGAATCTTGAAACATCATGGGCTGTATCATGTCCTTTCTTCACAACCATACACGCTTTATAAATATCAGGGGCCGCGTCCAACTGGGACAATAACCCTCGTACATTCATACAGAGTACTCGATGTACGATCCAGTGCCACGCCACGGAAACGGCAATGGATGGATGGTTGGATATATGGTGGTACCCAATGGAGGGTTGACTGTATATGTGCATATACTGGAGGGATACCAGAGGAAAGGAGGCATGACGTGGATGATTCTGAAAAACGTTT